>JAVKPL010000259.1:0-147307 GCA_032173675.1 Gastrolobium villosum
CAGAAAGGCTTGCTAGAATCTATCTGCAGGAGATTGTGAAGCTGCACGGAGTTCCTACGAGTATTGTCAGTGATCGTGATCCCAAGTTTACATCTAAGTTTTGGGAATCCTTTCAAAGAGCGTTAGGGACCCAACTGAGGTTGAGTACTGCTTATCATCCGCAGACCGATGGACAGACGGAACGCACCATCCAAGCTTTAGAGGACATGTTGCGAGCATGTGTTTTGGAGTTAGGAGGCAGCTGGGATAGTTATCTTTCTTTGATTGAGTTCGCTTACAACAACAGTTACCACTCCAGCATTCAGATGGCACCGTATGAAGCTTTGTATGGGAGAAAATGCAGATCCCCTTTATGTTGGACGGAAGTGGGTGAGCGAAGTATGTTAGGACCCGATCTAATCCAAGAAACATCCGAACAAGTAAAGAAGATTCGGGAGAATATGCAGCGGGCTCAGGCCAGACAGAAGAGTTATTACGACAAGCGTCATAAGCCTCTATCTTTCGAAGTCGGAGACCATGTGTTCTTGAGAATCACTCCTACATCGGGACTTGGAAGGAGAATGGGAGTTAAGAAGTTAAGTCCACGGTACTTAGGACCGTATCTGATTATGGACCGGATTGGAGAGTCTGCATACCGGTTGGCTTTACCACCCAATCTGTCAGGAATCCACAATGTATTTCATGTGTCTCAGCTACGGAGGTATCTCTCTGATCCATCTCACGTGTTACATCCAGAAGAAGTGGAACTAAAGGAAGATCTGACTTATCAAGTGCAACCGTTCCAAATTCTTGAAAGATCCGTCAAACGACTCCGTTCTAAAGAGATTCCGTTGGTGAAAGTATTATGGAACAACAGATCGGCAGCTGAAGCCACTTGGGAGCGCGAGGAAGATGTTCAGAAACGCTATCCAGAACTGTTTAGCTCTTAAGTAAGTTTAATTTTGCGGTCAAAATTCCTATTTGGTGGGGAGAGTGTAACATCCCGTATAATTAGTAAAATACCTAAGCACTATATGCTATATAGAATTCGGATGTATGGTTTATGTGTTATGTGTTATGGCTTGTGAATTGTTGATTTTTATTCCTTGGATAAGACTAAGGTAATTAATTAAATTAAATCATAGGAGGGTGTATATGTAGGCTTATGAATTTATTAAAACCATGTGAGTAATGTGAGTATGTGTTAGAAGACATTAGTGTTTGGATGTGGGCTAGGGTGTGGACTTGTTGCTTTTGGACTTGTGTGAATGGATCCTTTTGTGTGTGTGGCCAATGGCCCAAGTATGGCTCTTGGATCAAGCCAATTCAGCCCAAAATTGTAACCATTTTTATTTCCCCTAAGCCTTGCCCATTTAGGGTGTCTTGTGCATCAAGAAACAACCACTTGGCTTCATGTTTTCCCTCTCTTTTATGCGCACATAGGAGAGTAATTAGGACCTTGTAAATCTGCCATTTTTCCTTGATTAAACCGCCACCTCACCTTGATTATGCATAACTTGATTTTAATTCATTGCATGGTAGTCACATGTGCCTTTAAGCATGATATTAGGCTGCATTTTTCTGCATTTGGGCGCACATGGGGGAGGGAGTCATGGATCAGATTTTGTGTCATCAAAATTGCATAACTTGTTGACTTGGATAACCACTTACACCCTCCATCATGAGACTGCATTGTGCAGATTTTTGACAAGCTTTTGCAGCCCTTCTTGAGTCAAATCTCTTCCTCCTTCCACATGCATCATGAGACTGCATTCTCATCATTTTTGTGCAGAGGTCAGCTGCATGAATCTGAATCCTTGGCTGCCACAAAGCCCTCTAGCTTGTGGACTTAGTGAACCTCCCTCACCCTCATCATTGTGCGCATGGTTTGACCATTTATGCAGAAATTTTCTGCACAAGGACAGCCCTATTTGAGTGTGTGGACTGTCACAAATCTGCACCTCTTTTTCCCCTCATCATTTGCGCACCAAGGGCTGCATAAGTGCAGATTTTTGGCTGCCACAAGTTCAATTGCTTGTTGACTTAGCACAGCCCTTGCATGTGCTCATCTCCCACTCCTCTTTATGCGCAAACCTTGGTCATTTATGCAGAAAATATTCTGACTTTGGACAGCCCTTAAATCTGAACAAATCCCCTCACCCTTTTGCATGTAAGTAGAGTAATTTAGAAGCCAAAACCTTGCTTGTTTCAGCCTTTTATGCAGCCCCATCATCTCACAAAAATCTGAATATTTCATGATAGTTAATCATAGCATTCTTTCCTCACTTTCTCTATATATATGCGCATGGAGAGGGGGCTGCCTTCATGTGCAAGTGCAGCCAACTCCTCTCCAACTTCTCTTCTCCTCACTCCCTCACTCCCAAAACCGAACCTCAAGCCTCCTTGGAGCTAGAAGACTTTGCTTAAGACAACTCCTTCCTTCCCTCACCCCAACCATACACCAAGCTAGTGCTAACCTCGTTCCTCATCCTTGTTGCGCATAGATCACATAGGAAGCTAGGACTTGTCGTGAAGTAGAACTAGAAGGTGGTGTGCTACAAGAGGTAGGCTCTAAACTTTGAACTCCTTCTTTGTGTAGCCATGTTTGTATGCTTAAATGTCTCTTTGAGTATGTGTGGTTTTGGGATTCAAGTATGAGCATGGTAAATGGAGCTATTGCATGGTGAATTGTATGCTTAAAAATGCTTAAGATATGCCACTGTTTTCTTATGTATGTGCCACTGTTTGGTAGATAAAATGCCACTGTTTCGGTCCCTCAAAATCACATTTTATGCCACTGTTTTGAAGATGTATGCCCACTGTTTCGGTTCATCAAAATCACCATTATATGCCACTGTTTCTGCACCTAAAATGCCACTGTTTCTGCACTTAAAAGCCACTGTTTCTGCACACTTTAAGCCACTGTTTCTGCACATTTTAAGCCACTGTTTCTGCACATTTTAAGCCACTGTTTCTGCACATTTTAAGCCACTGTTTCTGCACATTTTAAGCCACTGTTTCTGCCCATTACATGCCACTGTTTCTGCACATATTGTCACTGTTTTAGTGCCCTTAAGCCACTGTTTTCATGCATGAAATACCACTGTTTTTACTCATAAAATGCCACTGTTTTCATGCTTAAAATGCCACTGTTTTAGCCATGTAATGCCACTGTTTTCATGCCTAAAATGCCACTGTTTTTATGCATAAAAGATCACTGTTTTAAGCCATCGTATGCCACTGTATTATGCATAATGTGCCACTGTTTTATGTGCACAAATGCCACTGTTTTATGTGCACAAATGCCACTGTTTTATGTGCACAAATGCCACTGTTTTATGTGCACAAATGTACCACTGTTTGAGTCATTCCATGCCACTGTTTATACATAAAAATGCCACTGTTTTACCCCTCAAAGGCCACTGTTTGTATAAAATACCACTGTTTTGGAAGTTCAAAGTGCCACTGTTTCTGTTTTAAAAATGCCACTGTTTCTGTTTTAAAAACGCCACTGTTTCTGTTTTGAAAACGTTTAAAACGTCACTGTTTTGGCTGCTGTAAGTACTGCTGTATGCTCACTGTTTTGCTGCTGTATGTCCACTGTTTTGCTGCTGTAAACACTGCTGTATGCTCACTGTTTTGCTGCTGTATGTCCACTGTTTTGCTGCTGTAAACACTGCTGTATGCTCACTGTTTTGCTGCTGTATGTCCACTGTTTTGGCTGCTGTAAGCACTGCTGTATGCTCACTGTTTTGCTGCTGTATGTCCACTGTTTTGCTGCTGTAAACACTGCTGTATGCTCACTGTTTTGCTGCTGTATGCTCACTGTTTTGCTGCTGTAAATAGCCACTGTAAATGATTAGTTTTAATTGATTTAGGTGCGCTTAAGAAGTGAGAATATTTCGCTGCCGTTGGTAATATTTAAGGAAAGCTAAGGTAAGTGTCAGGCGATGATGCCTAATGTAACTATTGACTACTGGTATAGAATTGTAACATGATGCTCCATATGCCGTAAAAATATTATGTTCCATTATAATGAAAGGAAACTGCCAAAATGTGCCGTGATGGCTATATGACTATGAGGTAAGACGTTATGTGGCAGCATAACGCATATGAAAGGTATATAAGCATGCATCTTACATCCTACCGCATTTTTACGCTTTGTGTGTGAAAGCATAGCATGACATACATATATCATGATCATATAGGCCTTGTTCTAGAATAGTTATGTACAGGACCATGTGTTTGAGCAAGCATCATATAGGCATCCCCAAGGTACCGGGGTATGGGACACTTGGCATCAGTCCGCATAGGCCCACAGATGGAATCCACATGGAGCTCAGGTGCCAAGGGATATTTGATTCCACTGTGAAGTGCGCGCACGACGGTGCTAAAAGCGCAAAGGAAAGGCGTTATATACGCAATATATAAATATAATAAAAAGGAAAAGGAACAAGGATATGTTGAAGTGACTGTTTATGATTTTGTGCCTAGTTAATATTGTTATATTATTGGTTTTATTGCCACACTACTGGGATTATTCTCACCCCTTCGGGGCTGCTATTTTTCCAAAATGGCAGGAGGACGCAAGAGCATTTGAAGGAGTCTTATTTTGCTGTTGATTGCTGTTGCGTGGATTATCAGTGTTGCTGTTTGTTTTAATGGATAACTGTAATGATTTATGTTTTGGAACTTATGGATGACTGTAGTCTTTATCATGAATATGTTAATATTGAACTTTTGTGAACAATGACTATTTCAGAAAACCTTTATGAAAAGAATTTATGTGTTGAAAATTTTTATACGGATCTGTATGCTGCTTTATTAGCTCATGTGACGTAACGACTCTAATTCCGCTTAGCAAACGACTCTCTTGGATGCATACAAGGGAGGGCGTTACACAAGGTCTCTACCTGACATTATAATGTGATCTGAATTGAATGACATTGCCTTCGTAGTTCATAGATTTGAATCATTGTTGCTATTCATGTCAAGGTCTCTACCTGACATTATAATGTGATCCGAATTGAATGACATTGCCTTCGTAGTTCCTAGATTTGAATCATTGTTGCTATTCATGTCAAGGTCGCTACCTGACATTATAATGTGATCTGAATTGAATGACATTGCCTTCGTAGTTCCTAGAATTGAATCATTGTTGCCATTCATGTCAAGGTCTCTACCTGACATTATAATGTGATCTGAATTGAATGACATTGCCTTTGTAGTTCCTAGATTTGAATCATTGTTGCCATTCATGTCAAGGTCTCTACCTGACATTATAATGTGATCTGATTCACAATGTTCTGACAGACAATTGCGTTCTGCTGGAGACACTTTCTTATCAATCGAATGATCCTATGGAATAAAAACAGACAACTCAGGCTTATCATAGTCCATAATATTCATTCCTGCAGAAAATCTTTTTCCTTTGCTAAACCCTGACAAGTGCATGAGTGGAATGCCCTACATTGTAGAACTGCTGTAACGGAACCTCCCTTTTCAAAAAACTATTGCCCTCTAGTCTGTCCTGGACAATGTTGTTGTAATCTTGACTTCTTTGATCTTCACAACGGAATAAATGTGTATGTTTCATGTTTGACAGAATTATTTGACACTGAATTGGAAAGAATGGTGGTCAGGTGCAAGTTAGAGATGGATAGGAAACAATGATTCAAACAAGTATAAATATGCAATTCCAACACTGAATCAGAGCAACCAAAAAAAAATTAGTTGGCCATCTATTGACCACCAACATAACTCTACATATAACACCCTCACACTCCTTACTTTATAACTGACATAATTGACTCACTCATTAATATTCTAACTGACATAACTGACTCATTAATATTCTAATTAACATAACTGACTCATTAATAAAAAACGGACATTTAAAATTTATTCCAATAAGTTACATATGAGCAAATTAAGGAGAATCTTAATTCTGTAAACCACAACATTTGAATACAATCAAGAAAGAATAATGGGAGAATCTTAACTAGGGTTTCAAAACTGAATGATCAAGAAAATCTTCTAGAAAATGGGTACTCAAATTTACAACTGGGTGAAAAAAAGATTCCCAGAAATCGTATCACCGATGAAAGTGGAAGAAGACTTTAGCAAAGGCACAATTTAGAATTCCCAATACCTTTGCATTGTCGTTTTTCCCCAAACTGTAATGAGATTGTGTAACTTAATATTTTGAAATAATTTATTAACAAACCCAAAGAACTACGTATGCAAATAGATAAAAACAACCAAGATGTTCATAGGCAAATAAAACGATCATAATAATAAACAGAGTGATATCCAGCTCCAATTACCTATTTGTGATGCTCCGGCACAACCCAAAAATCAAAACTAGGTCTACAACCAGCTAGGTTTATGGATCACTTGCAACTCCAGTTAGTACCTGTGAGAAAGAAAACGCATAATGAAGGCCACACTAGTTTCAAAGACAAACGGTGCAGGAAAGAAACGTTTAGTCCACACAAAAAAAGGTGAACAATAATAATAAATGGACGGTTCAATCTTATTAAAATCCTTAAATACCAAACAGCTAGTTTGCCAACACAATTGTTGCTTCTATCTCCTATGTCATGTCTATTACATGCCCTCCATTGTTTTTTTATGGTTATGTATGCATTCCTCTCTGAAACACACTCTCTGTTTGAAGACCAAAAAATTTGTATGAGAACATCAACAACAAAAAAAGCAAGTCTTTTGAGTTTTGAATACATATGATTACATAAAGAATTCCCTATGCAACCTTGCGAAATGAGGATGGAATCTTGTCGCAGCATTACCTTATAATTTGAAATTGGTGACCATACATAATTGCAAGAATATATATATATATTGGGAGATACCAAATCTTTGACAATATTTAGGAATTGTCATTGACCATGTAAGAGGCCCATTAAAGTGATAAGCCCAACAAGGGGCAATGCAAGATCTGAGTCAGCATTGACAGCACAGCAAGCAGGCCAAGGGCTGTCACTATGTGCACACACATTGGCTAATGCCGTTATAATATTCTGTGCACAATGATCTGCTTGACTCAAGGGTATCTCATCCATAGATACCTTGGAGAGGGCACTAGATCCAAGATTAACATATTAGCCTATCGGGGTAGACATATTGTCTCAAGGACAGAACAGGAATATATTTATCTTGAACGTGGGCCTAACACCTTAAATTGGAGGGTTTTTATTGAATTCGTTGAGGATATATATATATATATATATATATGGGTTTATCATCTATCATTTAACATAACCAAAAAAACTTTCCTACACTCACAACATTTTGTGGGGCCCGCAGTAAAAAAAAAACTCTATATATATATATATATATATATATATATATATATATATATATATATAGGCAGGTTATATTTACAAACTTTTTTGTTTACAAACTACACTATATTTTCCCGGGAGAATACAAACTTTTGCAAACTACACTATATTCTCCCGGGAGAATATAGTGTAATTTGTAAAAAAATTCCAAAAAGTTTGTAAACTGATCTTGTCTCATATATATATATATATATATATATATATATATATATATATATATATTGCAATTTCTCCTATTGAATGAAAAATGCAAGTTTTCATACGGAGAGAGAAAGAGATGGGGCCCACCTTAAAGAAAAAAATAAAAAATAGAAATTGATTTGGCTTAAAATCATATATATGCTGGAGGCATATCATGACTCACCTCCCCTTTATTTTCCCATCTAGATCGTTAAGCAGCTAAATAGTATGTTGTTAGAAGTCGCAGCTCATCTTGTAGCTTTATTTGTATGGTTCGCCCTTAGACATGTAGTCTTTTGTATATTTTGGGTATTTTAGCATTCTGCAAGTATGAAAAGTCTGTTAGTGATAACTTTAGATTGTTTTAAGTTTCTAATGCCCGGATTATATATTTTGTTGTTGGCTAGTATTGTATATATTGTATATCAGGTGTTGGGTTTGTTTTAAGATGTTAGAAATACAAAGGAGATTCTGTCAGTAAAATTTTGGAATATAAGTTTGTTGAAATTTTCTTTTGTTTTATGCGTTCTTTGTGGAAGATAGGCTTGCCAGACTAAGAGTGTTTGAGTTACCTAACTTTGTGCGCCTGTAACGCCCCAATTTAATAATCGGATAGTTAACTACATATGGTCATACTATTCATATTTATCTAAATTAAAGTAGCGAAAGACGTAATAAAATTCCTATTTACCCGATGTAATTTTTACAGTATAACCTTTTCTTTCCAATTAACTGCTACTATTTATCAAGATATTTGTATAGTCCCATACCTATAAAAATATCAAATTAAATTCCAAGAGATCGTAATCAATGACCAATCTCTATACGGATATGATGGATTAGTGGACTAATTAAGCGTAGGAATTAATTAACTAAAGAAATGATAAAATTAATAAGTTAAAAACTTAGTTTCGACAACCTAAGCAATTCGACCACCTAAGGAAGAAGTAGGATTATTTTGTTAAATATTGGTTCAATATATAATTAGGACACTAATCTAGGGTTTAAATGGAGTAGACCATGCATAATGCATTAATTAACTATTAAACCTTAGAAATAAGGCCTAATATGGATGAGTGGGAATGCGTAAGAGACCTAGTAATATAAAAACCCTAAAAATTAAAGTAACTTAGGGTTTCCAACTAAACCTAATTAGGAATTGCAAATTAAACACACTTTGGTTAAATGACCAATTTTTAGGCTAACTTGGGGAGAGCATATCTCCCTCCATAGAGGTCCAATAAGGATGTGTCATACGTCATTTTGAAGCTTGAGATATCAGCTATATTATTTCAAAATTTGGTACCATTTGAAGATGTATAGCATTCTATAGGTCCGATTGAGTCGAGACTACCCAGGGAGGCCATGTGCAGGGGTTGAACGTATCTGCATCTTCCATGAATTGTCTCTTCCTCAGTTTTTACTCAAATTAGGCTCATGATATATCAAACTAAGTCTAAATGTGTATAGTTTTCTGTATAAATATTTGAGAGCAATTGATTTAGTAAATTTTCCAAAATCGCAGAAATGGTGAGGGATGTTTGGGGCTCTGTTTGGAGTTGACAGACAATTTTACTTGTCCAACTTCAAACGGTGATAACTAGAGCTAGAGAACTCCAAATAAGGCATGTGATACCTTGTTGGAAAGGATATTGAATCTAGATTAACATACTAAAAGATGAGAATGTTATAACAAGTGGCTTGCACACAATGACTAGAAAACAAAAGTGTGTACAGTTATAGGAAATCCGTAAAAGTGAGATTTAGGCTAAGTGAGTTTATGGGAACCCTTAGTAACTTATAATAATCATATATATGGCTTGGATGAGTTGAAAATAACCTAAGTTAACTTTGTGACCCTAGAGTGTGATTCTAAGATTATGTAAGGTGCGTAAACTATGTGGTTGATTGTGTAACGAGTGAACACTTCATAATGCACTAAAAATATGTAATTAAGTCATAAATGGTCTAAACTTATAATGGGCATATTATTGGCATATGAGTATGGAAAGTGGAATCATTAAATGATTAAGTCTTGTATATGACTTGATTAATTAATATGTAATTAGTGATGTGAATGGTTCCTAGTCCAGGTGTGCCTAGAGAACCTTGCACTTGAGAATTTTATTGGAGCATACGTATTATATTGGATTGTGGGCTTGTGCTAAGCTCATTGAGATAATCTCCCAGTTTTGGTTGCTCCTCTCTCTCGTGCCCCCACCATGATGGTGGGTATTATGGTTGAACTGTATGAAAGTATGTGATATGTGGTATATATGCATTCATTCACATTCATATAGATATTATATGATTCTTAATATTATAATGATGCATTGATGATGTATGGTATGAGATTCCTGGCCAGTGAATATGTATATAGGCTACCTATGGCTTGATCCTGAGAGTTATTTCTTACTACGGTTTGTATTGACTATCTATGGCTTGACCGTGGAAGTCACACTAGGCATGTTGAACATGTCAGTTAGCTATTCTTGGGGAGAGCCCTTGAATAGTTAACCAGAGGATCCTCTAAGAACCTTGAGCTTACTGAGATGTTGTTATCTTACCCTTTTTTGGGGACATCATCTCAGGTACCCATGGTAGCAGTGTGCAGTCTAAGGGCAAGGGCCCAGTTACGAATTAGTAGATTGTGGCTGCTGTTTATTTTATGTTGTTATGTGGCATGCGTAGTGTTTTGACATGCCTAGTTAATTTATTTTGAGACTATATGTTGTATGTAATAATGCTCAGGATTGTTATTAATTGAGCTTCTGGATTATGTCTGTAATTGTTACATGTTAGATGCATATGATGAGGACATATAGACAGGATGTATGGATTTATTAATTTGGGCATAAAGCCATTATATATGTACTGATCCTGGATGGGCATTGCAGTCCGTGCGAGACTTACAAGCTGTCTGTTATATAATTATGTCTATCAGGTGTACTTGTGCGTGAGATTCCTATCTCCAGTTATCCGTTAAACAGCCGTTATGCTGTCCGTGAGACTCTGGCAGGAATGACACTTGTTGTCATATCCGGTTAGTCAATGGCCACTAATACTGGCTAATGGGATTAATTAGTAGATGTATGTTTACAATGTACACTTTCGCAGCATCTCACGTGAACGTTTTTAGAAATGTTTTCATAAAATGTTTTGGAAAAAGTTTATTCATATTTTTACAAGACGTTTTATTAATCTTAAAATAAAATCTTTCACTATGTACGCTATAATATCATGATGTTAACAACCAGAGTATTACGGGGTGTTACACTATCCTCCTTTATTACTACGAAAGATTTGTACTTCCACTATCTCTCTTTCTACCTATCTACTTGTGTTATATCACATCACAATATCAATGCACACAATTTAAACACATCAACAATGTATCTGTCTATATGAATGCACATGTTTGCATATATACCAAATATCTCACTGTCAATCATATCCACAATTTAACCATCATCCTTAATGGACTTTGGCGTAACAACAAGAACGAAGAAAAACTCCTAACCAAGAGCTTACATGTCAGTGCTTTTATATCACACTTACTTGGTATACAAGTAATTTTTCCAGAATTTACAGTATCTTGGCTAGAAAAGCAAGTTCTCAAGCTCTCAAAGCATCCATGGAGGCCACGATTTATGTATGGAAGAAGTGCAGAATTTTTGCTCTTTTAAAAAGAAGAAGAACCAACTTGCAAGTGTGTAGGAATATCTAGTCTTCTTTGTTGATTTTCAAGGCTATTTTCCTTTGATTTGTTGGCTTCCTATTGGTCCACTTTCTACACACACTAGACACTCCTTTCCTTCCCACTTGTGTGCTGATTTGGAGTCATTCGAAGACAAGGAACATCAGATTTTTTTCACAAATAACTATACAACAATTTAACTAGTTAGTTTTTACAATAACTCAATTATCTTTAATTCTATTGGCTAACTAAGTCCATATTTTGTAACATTCTTAACAATAATCTAAACGTGATTAGATTAAAGATACCTTGACGCAATGAAATTTATCATACAATTTAATTATGTCATCTAATTCAAGTTTAAGACTAGTTTTGCTTACTTTTAAGTCACTTTGACTTATATCTATTCTTATTGGTTGATTTTCCTTAAACTTTGATTCATTTTTAATTATTAATCTGATCATCATTAGACTAATCCAAGATCATATTGAAACCAGCAAATTCTCTAAAGAATTTAATGATAACATCTAATTCAAGTTTTGACCACATTTAGTCTATTTTTCAAGTAATTCATAACTTTCTCTATAATGACATATACGTTCAGAATTCTCTTCATACATATATTTATATACTATATGACTTGCTTGACATGAAATATATATGTCTCTCTTAGGGAGGGAACAAGATCCCTCGTTAATAAAGACAAAAAAAATGTGTTTCTATTAGTGACAGAATTAGAGACGTAACTACATGTTGCGTCTCTAAATCCATCACCGATAGAGATGAAAAAAATATATCACTAAATTCCCTCTCTAAGCCCAAATGTATATCCTTAATATTATCACTATTTTTATATAATATGTTCTGTCTCTAAATGTATCCCTATTAGAGATGGATAAATAGTCATCTCTATTAGAGACAGATTTAGAGATGAAGAAATAGTCATCTCTATTAGAGACAAATTTAGAGATGAATTTGTGTCTATTAGAGAAGGATTGAATTTCTGTCTCTAAATCTGTCAATAATGGAGACAGAAATATTCTCGTCCCTAATTCTCTCCCTATTTGCAAAGGATTGTTATTCCATCACAAATTTTGTTTCTATTAGAGATGGATTTTTTTCCGTCTCTAAATTCTGTCTCTAATCTATATTTTTTTAGTAGTGTATCCCTCTGTATCTTATTATCTCAATTTCATGATGAACGGATCATTACTTGACATAACTGATTGCAATCTCTATAAACACCACTTAATCTATTGAACTCTTGCTTGATTTTCTTATTTAACCTAAATTGATAATGAGGGTTGTTATAGCGCCGTTTATGGCTCAGATTCGGGTCATGACAATTTTTTTTTTTTTTTGGTAATCAGGGTCATGACAATTTACTTGCTCACTAGCTCATATCTTTGATCACACATTTGTATATTCACTTAGAGTTGGTTGTCTTAAATCAAATATTAAAGCAATTTTTTTCAAAATATTAAAGAGTCATTTTTCAAAAATATTTTATAAAACTTAATTCACCTCGCTCATGAATTTTGAGGCCAATTGTCTCACAATATATATATATATATATATATATATATATATATATATAATGAGAATTAACATTGTATAAAAATATATCTTTTTTTAAAAAAAATATATTGTTATATATAAAACGTTTAATAATATTTCATGAACATTCAATTTTATTAAAGATTAAAAGTTTTCATTAAGTAAACTAAGTTCATAATTATATTTTATTTTAATGAATACTATATTTTAGAAAAGGGAAAAACATTTGTCCTTTTAAAGGATCAACTTTATGTCATTTTAGATCCTAACCGCTGATTTTCGTCAATCAACAATTAGGATTTACTAGGTTTTATTGTGATTACTATTTAATTAATAAATTTGACCCAATAAATCCTAACCGTTGATTGACGGAAATCATCGGTTAGGATTTAAAATGACACAAAGTTATATCCTTTAAAAGGACAAAAAAATTTCTAGTGTTTAAAAACCAGGCTCAGCCATCGCCTCGGCTGAGGTCAGGAGTCAGGGGGTCATAGGTTCAACAGAGGGGGTCATGGGGTCACTTCATTGACCCGGTTTTATAAATTAAAAAATATAAATATATATTCTATATGAAAATTCAAAAAAATCAAACTACCAATCATTAAATATTCAAAATATACTTAACATAATTCAACCTATTACATCCACGAGTCAATATTCACAAGCTAATCAAAGTATCAATATATCAAAGTATAAAACACATATTCTAATGGAGATAATGAAAAGTTATATTATCAAACTCAGGCCCTTCTTGTCATTCTCATGCACCTACGACATTATGTGAAAATAGATCCTCTACCCAATAGAGAATATCGGAGGAGAGGCGGTGACACGACAAATTAACTGACACGACAAATTAAAAGGTAGGGAGAGAAGAACCAGCATGGTGAAGTAGATGACCAGAACAGGAAGACTGAGTCTGGGTATGGGAGAGAAGATCGAAAGAGAAGAAAAAATAATAATTTAGATTTTAGATATAGTTCTAAATCTAGGCAGCAACTAGTTTTTTTTTTTTATTTTACACATCAAACACGTCATTTGGTGTATAATATCTTTTTAAAAAAATGCAGTGACCCCTTTGACCCGGGAGTCACGGGTTCAACCAGGGGATTTCGGGGGTCAAAGGGATCAACATACAAGTAGGGTCTAACTACTACCACGAACCCTCAAAGAGAGGGTTAGTGACCGGAGGGTTCGATCTCGGGGAGGGGCGGGGTTTTAAAACACTGATTTTTCCCTTTAGAAAAAGCCATTAAAATTAATTTTTTTATTCTTTATATAGAAAAATATTTCTCCTATGAGATAAAATAATGAGTAAATACCCCTTTTTGGTCCCTAACAAAAAACACGATCAAACTGCGAACCATACAAGTGGTGCCTCCAGATGGACCCACATTAGTCAAAAAGACCCACATTAGTCCCTCAAAAGGATTAAAATGGACCCACATTAGTCTCTTATGGTCGCTGAACACGTCAAACTGCGAACCATACAAGTGGTGCCTCCAGATCTTAAGGGCGAACACTATCGCTGCTAACTCCAAATCGTGCGTAGGATAATTTTCTTCGTGAGGCTTTAGCTGTCGAGAAGCATAAGCTACCGCCATACGATCCTGCATCAACACGCATCCAAGTCCTTTCAGCGACGCATCGCAGTATACTTCGAACTTTCGGGTAGGATCCGGAATCGTGAGTACGGGAGCACTCGTCAATCTGCTCTTTAGTTCCAAGAAACATTCTTCACAAGCTTCAGTCCACTCAAAAGGCTTGTCCTTCCGAGTGAGACGGGTAAGAGGTTGCACTATCTGAGAGAAATTCTGGATAAACCTTCGATAGTATCCAGCAAGACCTAAGAAACTTCTTACTTCGGTGACAGTCTTGGGTTGTTCCCAATTCATGACAGCTTCAACCTTGCTGGGGTCCACCGCGATACCTTCTGATGAAATGACATGGCCCAGAAACTGGACCTCTTTAAGCCAAAACTCGCACTTCGACCATTTCGCGTACAACTGCTTCTCCTTCAAGATTTGCAAGACAATCCTCAGATGTTTCGCGTGCAGCTCTTCATTAGCTGAGTAAATCAGGATATCGTCGATAAACACGATAACAAACTGATCAAGAAAGGGGCGGAAGATGCGGTTCATGTAGTCCATGAATACCGCTGGAGCATTCGTAAGTCCGAATGGGATCACCTGATATTCGTAGTGCCCATAACGAGTCCTAAAAGCGGTTTTCGGAATATCCTTCGGTTTGACCCGGATCTGATGGTATCCCGATCGTAAATCTATCTTGGAGAAGACTCTGGCTCCTCTCAGCTGGTCCATCAAATCGTCGATCCTCGGTAGCGGATACTTATTCTTCACCGTTACTTTGTTCAGCTGGCGGTAATCTACACACAGACGTAAACTTCCATCCTTCTTCTTAATCAAGATGGCTGGAGCACCCCATGGGGAGGTACTCGGTCTGATGAATTCCTTTGCCAAAAGCTCTTCTATCTGCTTCTTCAACTCGCGAAGTTCCAAAGGCGCCATACGATACGGGGCAATGGAGATTGGTCCAACTCCAGGAACAAGTTCGATAGAAAATTCTATTTCCCTATGAGGAGGCAATCGGGGTATTTCATCCGGGAATACCTCCGCGAATTCTCTAACTACCGGTATATTCTGAATTTGATTGTCAACCGAGGTCTCAGCCTCGATCGACAAAAGATACCCTGCTGCTCCCTTGCGGAGCTCTTTTCTAACTTGCAATAAAGAAATGAGAGAGAAAGTTGAAAATTACCATCTTTCGCAGGAACAACGACTTTCCCCGCTCGACAGTCCAATGTTATCCCGTTTTCCGTCAACCAGTCCATACCGATAATCACATCGAAGTTGAATACCGGCAGGACCACCAAGTTAACTGTATACGTGTTCCCTTCATACTGCAAGGTAACACCTCTGCAGATCTCTGAGGCTGTGCACGATCCTCCAGTAGGTGTGCTGATGTGTAACTCATAAGGTAACGGGGTTGGGGTGATGCCTATTCTCAAAGCAGTATGCTTTGCCATAAAAGAGCCAGACGCTCCAGAATCAAAGATAACTGAAATAGGGTGACCATTTAGAATGACATTACCTTTGATCAAGTTGGGAAACTTCTGCGCTTCATTCGCATCCAGTGTGAACACCCGTGCTTGCGTAGGCTGTTGATCAGCGTTCTGGGGGCATTTGTAAGCAAAATGTCCTTGCTGGCCACATCTGAAACATGCATTGTTGTTCTTGCGACAAACTCCCAAGTGGTTCTTTCCACATGTAGCACAAACAGTCGCGCCCTGTCGTCCAGTTGACGATTGACCCACCGTATAGCTTCTCTTAAAGTTTCCAGGCCGTGCCTGCAACTGCGTGCCTCTGCCTCGACCCCTACCAGGTGCCGTCCTGAAGAACCTGCCTGCTCTGTTTCCCCCGTGGAATTGGGTTGGTTGCTTGTTCAAATTCTTGGCCTCGTTAATGATTCCTTCTGCCTGACGACTCTGATTGATGAGTTCCGGAAGTGTACGATTAGCCGTCGTCAAAATGAGTTTACGGATCTCCGGATGTAATCCGCTTTCGAACTTCTCCACCTGCCATTCTTCATCATAAATGTTCCGGTCGAAGTTGGCGTACTCGATCAGCTGCCCAAATTTTGCAATGTACTCATTAACCGACATGTTATCCTGCCTGAGTGACAGCAGTTCAGTGTGCTTCATTCTTCTCATTGCCTTAGGAAAATACTTATCCAAAAATACTTGTCTGAATACGGCCCATGTCAGTTCAACGTCCTGAGCTCTCAGCAGAGCCCTCGCACCACTCCACCATGTTAAAGCTTCTCCCATCAGCTGGTACGACGCGTAATCAGTCTTCTGCGCTTCCGGGCATGCCATGCGTTCGAAAATATGCTCAATCATCTGCAACCACTTCGCTGCAGCCTCGGGGTTATCTTCACCCTCAAAAGTAGGTGGTTGGAAGTTGCGGAAGTCTTTCAACCTCCGACGGGCAATTTCTTCTGCATTGTCATGCAGTGGGGGTTGGTTCTGATTCTGTTGCCTATGGTCGCGCCATTCTTGGCTCATATTCTGAATAAACGTTGCCAGTCCCCCAATAGTAGTGATAAGATCCTCTTCCGCATCGCCAGACCTTCCCCGAGTTGAACCGCGACCACCTGCCATGATTCTGCACTCACAATATCAGGAAATGAGTTGATCAGGCTCACCGCAAGTTATTCATGGCAGCAGTCCCAAGTAGGTACTCGGGTTCAATTCGGACAAGTTAACTATGCATCCGTGTCTTATCACGGAACGGTCCTAACAATCTAACTACACTAGCTAATACATACTTAAACTATAGCACATTTAGACAGTCAATCAGCAGATCAACACAATCAACAATCAATTCAATCAAACACAAGCAAATCCATGGACCAAACTGCTGTGATACCAATTAGTGTAACGCCCTCCCTTGTATGCATCCAAGAGAGTCGTTTGCTAAGCGGAATTAGAGTCGTTAACGTCACATGAGCTAACAAAGAATCTCAATGCAGTATACCAATCCGTAAGGCATTTCAATTGTTCTTATAACTTCTGTTTGGACGATAAAAAATATTTCAAGTGATTTAGAAAGAGCACGTTTGGGGCTTCGCGTGCATATAAAATAATAGTAAATCCGAGTACGTTTGCTCATAAAAACACCACCCGTAAGGTGCACTGTAAAAATTTCAGCACATAAGTCTTTCAAAAATTCCTTTCACAAAAGTTTTCCAAAATAGCCGCTGTTCATAACAGTTCAAGATAAAATAGAGATGATAGAGTGTACAGTCATCCAAGAGTACCAAAACATTAATCATTACAGTCATCCAAACAATCAAAACAGCAACAGTGATAATCCATGCAACAGCAAGCAACAGCAAAACATCACTCCTTCAAATGCTTTTACGTCCTCCTGCCATTTTGGAAAAATAGCAGCCCCGAAGGGGTGAGAATAATCCCAGTAGTGTGGCAACAAAACCAGTAATATAACAGTATTAACTAGGCACAAAATCATAAACAGTCACTTCAACATATCCTTGTTCCTTTTCCTTTTTCCTTTTCATCATATTCATATATTGCGTATATAACGCCTTTCCTTTGCGCTTTTAGCACCGTCGTGCGCGCACTTCACAGTGGAATCAAATATCCCTTGGCACCTGAGCTCCATGTGGATTCCAGCTGTGGGCCTATGCGGACTGATGCCAAGTGTCCCATACCCCGGTACCTTGGGGATGCCTATATGATGCTTGCTCAAACACATGGTCCTGTACATAACTATTCTAAAACAAGGCCTATATGATCTTGATACATGCATGTCATGCTATGCTTTCACACACAAAGAGTAAAAATGCGGTATGATGTAAGGTGCATGCTTATATACCTTTCATATAGCCATCACGGCACATATACTTTTCTTATGCGTTATGCTGCCACATAACGTCTTTACCTCATAATCATATAGCCATCACGGCACATTTTTGGCAGTTTCCTTTCATCATACGGAACATAATACTTTTACGGAATATGGAGCATCATGTCACAATTTTATACCAGTAGTCAATAGTCACATTAGGTAATATCGCCTGACACTTACCTTTGCGTGCCTTAAATAATACCAAACAGCAGCGAAGTATCTCACTTCTTAAGCGCACCTAAATCAATTACAACCAATCATTTACAGTGGCTATTTACAGCAGAAACAGTGAGCATACAACAATGTTTTACAGTGGAAAACAGTGAGCATACAGCAGTGTTTTACAGTGGGAAACAGTGAGCATACAGCAGTGTTTTTACAGCAGAAAACAGTGACGTTTGCGCTTAAAACAGTGAGCAGAAACAGTGAGTTGTTCTTTAAAACAGTGAGCAGAAAACAGTGGTATTTTCCTTAAAAACAGTGGACAGAAACAGTGACGTTTTACAGCAGAAAAACAGTGAACATACAGCAAAAACAGTGACCATTTTGAAACAGAAACAGTGGCTCTTTGGACATCAACAGTGGCAGAAACAGTGACATCAAACAGTGGCAGAAACAGTGACATCAAACAGTGGCAGAAACAGTGACATCAAACAGTGGCAGAAACAGTGGCATTTGAACATTAAAACAGTGGCATGAATGGTACATTTGAACATTCAAAACAGTGACGTTAGTGGTGATATTTATGCATCAAAACAGTGGCATGAATGGTACATTTTTGAGCATTAAAACAGTAGCATAAATCATGGTTTTTGGACATTGAAACAGTGGCATAAATAGTGGAGTTTGATCATCAATAGGGTGGTTTCTTTATGCAGAAACAGTGGCTCCTTAGGCACTAAAACAGTGAGTGTTTTTGGTGCAAAATAGAGACATATGTGGCATTAAAACAGTGAGCGTTTTATGCAGAAACAGTGGCACATTATGGACTAAAATAGTGAGTGTTTTTATGCAGAAATAGTGGCACATAATGGACTAAAACAGTGAGTGTTTTTATGCAGAAACAGTGGCATGGGGAGCACTAAAACAGTGGCATAAGTGTGCAGAAACAGTGGCATATAATGGTGGTCTTGTGAAACCGAAACAGTGACATTTCTTAGCCTCAAAACAGTGGCACCTTCATAGGGAAACAGTGGCATATTTCTCCTCAAAACAGAGGCATATTCATACAAGAAAACAGTGGCATGAACTTAAACATAATCATGAGACTTTCACTCTATAACTCATGCATACAAGTCATCATAAAATGGCTCCATACTTATACTTTAACCATGCTCAATCAAGAATCCAAAGCAAAACATATTCAAGGAGACATTCAAGCACACATATGATTACACACCATGAAAGAGGTCTAAGTTCAAGGCTTACCTCTTGTAGCACACACTTCACCACACCCTTTCTAGCTCTACTTCACAACAAGTCCCCACTTCCCAGGATGTTCTATGTGCAAAAAGGTGAGGAGGGACAATCTTGGACAGCTTCCAAGGTTGAGGACAAGGCTGGACAGTGAGGGGAGGTGAGTTGCCTTAGCAAAGTCTTCTTGCTCCAATGAAGCTTGTAGGTTCGGCTAGGAGAGTGAGGGAATGAGGGAGGAAAGTTGGCTGCACTTGCACATGAGGCCAGCCCCTTCCTTATGCGCATACTTAAAGGGAAAGTGAGGAGAGGTGGCAATGATTAAGCATCATGAAAATTCTGGTTACTTGAAGAGGTGGGGCTGCACACAAGGTTGCTTCTAAAGTACACTATGCACATGCAAGGAGGTGAGGGGGAAGAGTTCAGATCTGAATGATGCTTCCAAAGTCAGAATTTTAAACATAAACAAGCAAGCTAGGCGCACAAGATGGAGTGGGAAGGAGGTGCATCATGAGCACATGTAAGAGGGTTCACTAAGTCCACAAGCAAGACAGCTTTGTGGCAGCCAAAAATCTGAATTGATGCAGTCCTTGTGCGCAAATGATGAGGGAGGTGCAGCCCAAAATCCTTCTTTGGTTGCATGTGGAAGCAAGGGGCAGATTTGGCTCATGATGGACTGCCAAAAGCATGCAAAAATCTGCACATTGCAGCCTCATGATGGAAGGTGTAAGGTGGTTCTCTTGGTCAACACTCAAGACAGATTTGTGTCATAAAAAAAATCTGATCCAAGACTCCCCCATGTGCGCCTAAAAGAAAAATAATGCAGCCTAAAATGATGCCAAGGTGTACATGTGTCTTTCATGCAATGAAGTTGAAGTCAAAGGTGCATAAACTAAGTGTGAGGTGGCGGTTTAGCAAGGGAAAAATTGGCAGATTTTCAAGGTCCTAATTACTCTCTTATGCGCATGAAATGAGGAGTGGAATGCATCTAGCCATGTGGTGTACCTTGCTGCACAAGACAGCCTTGTTGGACAAGGCTTAGGGGAGGTAAAAGTGGGTTCAACATTGGGCTGAACTAGCTAGGTCCAAAAGCCATCCTTGGGCCATTGGCCACACACACAAAGAACCCAATCACACAAGTCCAATAAACACTAAAGCCTTCTAACACACACTCAAATTACTCATATGATTTTAATAAATTTCACATGCCTAAATATGCACCCTCCTATGATTTAATTTAATTACTTACCTTAGTCTCATCCAAGGATAAAGATCAACAATTCGCAAGCCATCAAACCTACACCATAAATCCGAATTCTACACATACATCTATAACATATAGTACTTATGTATTTTACTAATTATGCGGGATGTTACAGTTATTCCATCACAAATTTTGTTTCTATTAGAGATGGATTTTTTTCCGTCTCTAAATTCTGTCTCTAATCTATGTTTTTTTAGTAGTGTATCCCTCTGTATCTTATTATCTCAATTTCATGATCAACGGATCATTACTTGACATAACTGATTGCAATCTCTATAAACACCACTTAATCTATTGAACTCTTGCTTGATTTTCTTATTTAACCTAAATTGATAATGAGGGTTGTTATAGCGCCGTTTATGGCTCAGATTCGGGTCATGACAATTTTTTTTTTTTTTGGTAATCAGGGTCATGACAATTTACTTGCTCACTAGCTCATATCTTTGATCACACATTTGTATATTCACTTAGAGTTGGTTGTCTTAAATCAAATATTAAAGCAATTTTTTTCAAAATATTAAAGAGTCATTTTTCAAAAATATTTTATAAAACTTAATTCACCTCGCTCATGAATTTTGAGGCCAATTGTCTCACAATATATATATATATATATATATATATAATGAGAATTAACATTGTATAAAAATAATCTTTTTTTATAAAAAAATATATTGTTATATATAAAACGTTTAATAATATTTCATGAACATTCAATTTTATTAAAGATTAAAAGTTTTCATTAAGTAAACTAAGTTCATACCTATATTTTATTTTAATGAATACTATATTTTAGAAAAGGGAAAAACACTTGTCCTTTTAAAGGATCAACTTTATGTCATTTTAGATCCTAACCGCTGATTTCCGTCAATCAACAATTAGGATTTACTAGGTTTTATTGTGATTACTATTTAATTAATAAATTTGACCCAATAAATCCTAACCGTTGATTGACGGAAATCATCGGTTAGGATTTAAAATGACACAAAGTTATATCCTTTAAAAGGACAAAAAATTTTCCAGTGTTTAAAAACCAGGCTCAGCCATCGCCTCGGCTGAGGTCAGGAGTCAGGGGGTCATAGGTTCAACCGAGGGGGTCATGGGGTCACTTCATTGACCCGGTTTTATAAATTAAAAAATATAAATATATATTCTATATGAAAATTCAAAAAAATCAAACTACCAATCATTAAATATTCAAAATATACTTAACATAATTCAACCTATTACATTCACAAGTCAATATTCACAAGCTAATCAAAGTATCAATATATCAAAGTATAAAACACATATTCTAATGGAGATAATGAAAAGTTATATTATCAAACTCAGGCCCTTCTTGTCATTCTCATGCACCTACGACATTATGTGAAAATAGATCCTCTACCCAATAGAGAATATCGGAGGAGAGGCGGTGACACGACAAATTAACTGACACGACAAATTAAAAGGTAGGGAGAGAAGAACCAGCATGGTGAAGTAGATGACCAGAACAGGAAGACTGAGTCTGGGTATGGGAGAGAAGATCGAAAGAGAAGAAAAAAAATAATTTAGATTTTAGATATAGTTCTAAA
The DNA here is from genome assembly GCA_032173675.1 of Gastrolobium villosum. Classification (NCBI taxonomy): domain Eukaryota; kingdom Viridiplantae; phylum Streptophyta; class Magnoliopsida; order Fabales; family Fabaceae; genus Gastrolobium; species Gastrolobium villosum. The sequence continues at coordinate 22,479 of JAVKPL010000259.1, forward strand.
TCTAGGCAGTAACTAGTTTTTTTTTTTTTATTTTACACATCAAACACGTCATTTGGTGTATAATATCTTTTTAAAAAAATGCAGTGACCCCTTTGACCCGGGAGTCACGGGTTCAACCAGGGGATTTCGGGGGTCAAAGGGATCAACATACAAGTAGGGTCTAACTACTACCACGAACCCTCAAAGAGAGGGTTAGTGACCGGAGGGGTCGATCTCGGGGAGGGGCGGGGTTTTAAAACACTGATTTTTCCCTTTAGAAAAAGCCATTAAAATTAATTTTTTTATTCTTTATATGGAAAAATATTTATCCTATGAGATAAAATAATGAGTAAATACCCCTTTTTGGTCCCTAACAAAAAATACGATCCCCATTTTATTCTCTTACAAAAAAAAAGTCTTGGATCCCTAACAAATTGAAAGTCGACCCATTTAGTTGAAATCGTGATCCCTCATAAATTCAAAAAGACCCAGATTAGTCCCTCAAAAGGATTAAAATGGATCCACTTTGAATTTCATAGAGACCAATCGACTAACTTTTTTGTAAGGGATTAAAGTGGGAACCGTATTTTTATTAGGGACAAAAAATGGTATTTACTCTAAAATCATATTCAGAAATTTCAAAACGACGTTATTTTGAAATTTAGGAAAAAAATACAAGTTATTTGAGTAATTTTACTTTCTTTTGATATCATGTATTTTACTAAAAAACCTTATATTTTTATTTTCAAATGCCAAAACGATATTGTTTTGAGCAGTGTTTTAAAACCCGGCTCGGACTGGCCGGATCAACCCGGGACTCGGTGACCTAGTGGGTTTCCCGGTCCGAGTGGGTAGTTGGACTGTTTCTGCAGTCAATCCGGCCGAAATCCGACGAGCCGGTGACCCGGGTTAGACCGGTCATTTCTTTCTTTTTTTAGTAATTTTTTTGTTGTTGATAAGAACTGATGAATTAAATCATATTCATATTTTATGATGAATATGATTAAAAGCAAGGTGAAATAATAAGGTATTTTAGATTAATGCAGTTCATTTATGTGATTTAGTTGCATCTTATAATGATCTCATGAAGTTAAATGGTGATAAACACTGATGGTCTCGTGATCTCATCTCAACGGTGGACACTTTTTTCTTCGTGTGTATTTCATGCATACTATTTGTTATCACGATAACGGTGACACTTTTTTCTTAATGTATATTTCATACATATTATTTATTATCATGATTTAATTTATCTGTATCATGTCAAGCACAAAAGGTGCATTTAACTTATATTGCAATTTTAATCCAATATTAGGATATAGTCTAGAGCTAGAAGCTTAGAAGTATATAATATTTGCAATCATTGAAAATCAATTTATTTTTTAAGCTCATTGATAGTTTTCTTATGTGAAATTTTATTAATATAAGTAATATTTTTATATTTTTAATATGTGAACGGAAAATCCGGTTGAACCCAGATGAACCAGTAATCCAGTACCTTGACCGGTTCGATGACCGGTCCGAGTTTTAAAACACTGATTTTGAGATTGTATGAGATGACACTTGCTACAAAAATATCGTTAATTCCTTTTTTTTTTATATATTATAAGGATTTAATATTTTTGCTTTTGTTACAAATTTTTTTTTTTTCTCTTTTCTCTTTACAATAGATCCACTAATTTTTACACGATTGTAATAGAAAAAGTTTTTTCTAATAAGAAAAATGAACATTTTCACGTATTATAAATAATAAATAAAGAGTTTTATGTTTATTATGGTATAGGAAAAGTGATTGTGAAATGTTATAGATTCATTTTGCGTGCCATATTTTTTTATTTTTTATTTTGTTTTAAAATATGTGGGGCCCACAAAATATTGTGTGGGTAGGAAAGTTTGTTGTGTTATGTTAAAGGGGAAATGAAAACTCATAAATAAATTGAACATTATTTTTATGTTTAAAAAAAGAAGAAGAAAAAGAACAGAACAGAACCAGGGTATAACATAAATTTCACGGCGATAGCTCTCGTAGTCTACCACACTAAGCACAGCATTGAAAGTGAATGAGTACAGAATGAAATTCCCATGGAGTTGAAAGGACAATGGCAGAGAGCAGCCAGAAGGAAATCGAAATCCGAGCCCTAACCGGTGAATCCATCACTCTCCACATACCTTCTACGATAACCGTCCAAGACCTCAAACTTCTCCTCAACCGTTCATTCCCACCCGCTACCTACTCCCCCAATTTCCACCTTTTTTTCAAGGCACAATCTCTCTCCCTTCAATTTTTGTTCCATTACTCTTTTATGAAACTTCCGTACTCATCATCATTTTTATTCTTCTTCTACAACTTCAAAAGTCTTTTAATTCACTCTCTCATGCTGTTACCTATTCTTTATGCCTTTTGTAGAAGCAATGGCATTTCACTATCAATATGATAATGATAATAATAATAATAATAATAATAATGCGTTTCTGGTTTCAGGGTGAGAAATTGAGATTGCAGGCTCAGATTGGTTCTTATTCCATCCAACGCGGCGAGTTTCTTGTTTTGGTTCCCTTTGCTAAGAAGGAATCAACTCGGACCGATAAACCGGACCCGGTTCAGGCTTCTTCAAATGTTGCTCACAGTGCTTCAATCTCTAATCTCGCGGATTCTACATGGTCCAGTATAATGGAGGATTTGTCACATTTACGCGAGACCACTGCAAGTGGTGATAATGCATCTAATTTTGAAAAAGAGAAAGTGGTGGAGAACGAAACTAAAAGGGGTTTTGGTCCTGAGAAGCAAATAGAGCTTCCATATCATCTCATATTGAATACACTGCAGTGTTCTAGTGAGGTTGCTCTTGGCGAGCATAATTGTGAGGTGTTTTTGAAGGTTTTGGAGTCTCTGAATTGTTTATCGGATCTTCCTCTTGGACACTGCAAGTTGTTCGAAAGAGCACGCTTGAAGGGAGATTGTGCCAATGATGGTAACACATGCTTGTGTCCACCATGGTTGAAGATAGTAATAAAGGCATTTGCTTTCATAAACATTTTTTCTGCGTTTCTTCATTTGCACAGTAGGAAAATGACCTCATGTGTTCTGGAAGATGCACTTAATCAGCTTGCAAAGTTTGGAGTCAAACTTGGCCTCCAGGACATGAAGAATCTTTCACTTCTTTGTCCTCATGTAAATTGATTGATTTTGTTATTTCTTTCATTCAAAAGGTTCACCTTAAGATTCATGTTGTCATGTTTTGTATGCATTTTATATACTAAAGAAAAGGCTGTAAGAACAAAGATTGTTCCTTGAAATAATTATTCCCTATTGATTGCCTTCTTTTTTGTTGTTACCAAGTCTGCAACCGTGAAGCATTTCCGGTGTCTTGCTCAAATTTGTAATTTGAATACTTTGCAGCTAGTATGTTTTGGAGATGACTCAGAGAAGACAAGTTTTGGTGATGTCATTATTGTCGTTAACCATTCAACTAGCAGTAAAGATCAAATTGAAGATAATCCTAAAAGAGGTATATTGAAGATGTGTACTGTTGTTTTGTGGTTCTGAAGTTTACTGATGTTCTTCTTTTCCATGAGGACAATTTTTTAATTTTTTTTTTCTGTTTTGTTTGACATGTTTTGTTTAATAGCTCGCAAGTGGTTGTTTGTTTCAAAGATTGTCAGTACATTGAAGAGAAGGGATAGTTCTTTCCGAAATAATCTGTGGTTGGCTATTGAGCAGCTGCCGGTATGTTCTTTTTTAACATTAACCAGCAGGATTGATCCATTGTGGACCCATATATGTGAAGTGCAAGTTTGCATTTATCCTTATTTAATAGATGCACATTTACCCGTGAACTGAACAGTGAGTGTACAAGTAAGTATGATAGGATTTGCATTATAGCTGATACATCCATATGCCTGAACTTTGACTGATATTTCATTTAATAGTGCTGAATTATTGTTTCATGCAATTTATAGGGTGATGAGTTCTTAACTAACAACTATATCCATTACAATTATGTGAGGATTTTTTTTTTTTTTTTTTAAACTTCTATCCGAATATTGTTCTCAACTTTTGGTTAGCAATAACAATTGGCAAGAAATTGATCATCTTTCACGTGCAGTATGGAAAAAGAATGAGATTCTTTCTTTGTTTTGTTCAATTTGGACAACAATTAAATCCCAAAAAGAAAAGATAGCTCAGTATTTTCTTTATTTGTATCGTTCTAAATTCACAATTTGCACTAGCAAAGGATTTGTTAGAATATCTTGATTGTATCTTAGAATATTTTTGAGTATCTCAGATGATTTCTTTTTTTTTTTGGAAACTGATCCTAATTACCTCTTTGAGGTGAATCAGAACACCCCGGTATCCCCACGGGCTTGACTCTTTGAGCCGCCTATGGGACTAATCCAGAGTTCGGGTGCGAGTCTAAGGATTACGGTACTTATGCCCCCCCGGTATCTCAGATGATTTCTTAGAATTAGTTTCCTACTTCCTTATATTTTATGATTTGTTTCTTTATTTTAAGGTTTCCTATTTAGTATATAAAAAGGAATTAGTGCTTTTTCTTTTGTAATCACCTCTATCACTTCAAAATACAATATTATTGACATATTATTCAGTGTTCTCCTTTTTTCTTCATCTATGCCTAAACCCCTATAATTTTTATCATGGTATCAGTGTTCTCTGCTTTTCTTCATCTGTCCCGTCACTTTTCCATTGCTGAGTTCCTTAAAATTCAAAACTCTATGTTAACTACTTTTTTCATCAACCTTCACTAATTAGCTTCTTCCACTGCATCTCAGACAATCTTTTGTCACCATCTTTGCCATGTTATCTCTCTGACAACGTTCTCTGACTCATTTGTTATTGCCCACTGCTGTGTCGTCATTCTGGAAGCAATCATGCATCTTCCAACCATCGTTAGCGACTTTATTGGCCACAAAAAAAATAAAAAAAATTTTCCAGCAACTTTTCAGGCCACCGGAAAAATCTATGGACAACTTTCCTACTAGTGACCACCATATCAAGAGTGTCTCCTCAAGTCCAGTAGATCCCTGTGGACCTACAGTCATCCGGCCAGCCATGCACCTGCACTCGCCACATATTTGAACTGTGGTCGTCTTCTTTGACGATCGTAAAATTTTCCGGTGACCAATTTGGACCGCCTCCTCTCGATCTATCTAATCATACAAGTCCGACAGTCAACAGCCTCGTCACACGCTGCCTCTAGCTGGGGCAGCAAATCTTCCACGTGTGCATGTGCCTTCATGATCCTACCAACCACAAATATTGTCGCCTCCTCATTCTCATCCATTCCCTGTGTTGCTCTGGCTATGGGCCCATTTTCCAATGACTTATTGTTCATTTTTTGTGATGTCCAGTGACTTTATAGGAGATTCCTTGAGGTTTGAGGCCAGATTCATCCAAATCTAGTCCTACCTAGTTGAGGGCTCACTGTTTTTGGCCATTTCCAACATTTTTTTTGGCTTATTACAACTTTTTGGTGTTTTTCCTCTCTCATCCATTGTTCATTTGTGGCTGCCCAACATTTTCAATTGTTATCTAGGCCTATTGGTATTCATCTGTCCCTCCTCCGTTCATCTTCGACCAAGTTCATCCGAGTTTGCTCAACCTCATTTCTCGTTAGATTTGACCCTTTTTGTTGTTATTTGTCCCTATTTCAATGCAACTTAGCGTTGAGGGGGAGAAATTTTGAAGTTGCACTCAAGCCGCGTCGCATCATCATAGTTGCAGCCACTGCCTCCTCCAGTGTAGGTGCCACCTTGACTGTGCTCTTTGATCATTGCAAGTCTGCCTTTAATGTAGTCGCTGCTTCCAATGCTATTGTTGTCTAAATTTTTGGCCTTTTATCTTTGCAAGTTTGCCTTCAGTGCCAGTCGTCTACCTGTAGTTGCAATTGACACCTCCAGCATAGTTACCTCCATCGGTGTAGTTTATTATCTTTGGCTTTGTGCGCTTGGAGACCCATTGGTCAATTTCCTTGAAGACCTATTGCCATTGCCTTCATTGTCGGCCTATGTCCACGTAAGCACGCCCGACAAGTATCTAGTAAGTTTTAGCTTGAGGGGAAGTGCTAGAATATCTCATAATATCTTAAAGTTTTTAGAGTATCTGGTGGAACCGTGCAGTACCAGACATGAGATAGATCTTCCAAAGAACAAGGGATTTTTGGAATAAGTCAATTCATTTGGGAAATGATTTCTGAAGATTAGTTTCCCCATTTCTTTATATTATATGATTTGTTTCTCTATTTTAATGTCACTTATTTAGTATTTGTTGTGAACTCGACAAGTATCGTTCCCACAAGGATTAGATTTTCAAGCACTAGTTCACTATTTTTACTTAAGTTGGACAATTCGAATGAGAGATTTGATTTAAATTTAATTAACAATTGAAATAAAAACAAGAACAAAACGCAAAATCAAATATTCAAGCAATCAAGAAAAGCGTAGTTAAGGATTCGATTTCCCACAATCCCCCTTTATGTTCTGAATTAAAATCTTAATTAAGCCCGTTTTATATTGCCAATAATCAATTCATCTAATTTAGTTAAAACCCAATCGCTTGGTATTATAACCTTTTACTCCCTTAAGAGAATCCTAATTCCTTGGTGTTTCTCTAAAGTATTTAAGCATTAAAATCAAGAATCATAAAAATGGTATAAGGATTGCACAATTCATATGTCTATCTCTAAATTCATACAAATTGTTGAGTTATATAAAACCATTAATGTAGCCTCACCTAACAGCTTAAGCTTTTGGGTTGAATTGGTTCTTTACATGGTATCAGAGCCTCGTGTCTCGGGTTCGTTCCTCGCCGCCCCCCACTTTCTCTTGTGGAATTTCTTAGTACAGGTAGGCTGGGCCTGTTGCATCATCCATCTTTCAAGCCCAATGGGCTCTCTTGTGAGGGGGCATGTTGAGATATATAAAACCATTAATGTAGGCTCACCCAACAGCTTAAGCTTTTGGGTTGAATTGGTTCTTTACACAAATCAATGATGAATTTACCAACCCCAATTCATATACCATTATCTCTATTGTCATACATGAACCTTAGTTTAGTCTATAAAAAGATTGACTTATAGAAGCATGAAGAATAGACAAATCCATTCAATATAAAAGGGGAAAATTGCATGAAAGATAAATTCAGAAATACAAAGATTCAATTGGGTTTCATCTAACTCTAACTATAAAGAAAACTAGCCTAACATAATGGAAACCAGAACACAAGAAATCAAGAAAGTTTTCCCAAACTTCATTGGTGTGATAGCGCAGTGAATCTTCAAGAATCCTAGTGTAATCTTGATTCCGACTCATCTCCGATGAAAACTATGCTCCCAGTGTCAAGTTTTGTTAAGAACTCATGAATAATAGCTTAAATAGGTGTTGGAATCCTTGTTTTAGATGAAAATCATGTAATGGGCCTTAATTGGGTCGCAACCAGGCTTTATAACGCGTTACTGTGACAGCAAAAACATTGTTTAGTATTTTGGACATAACTTGAGCTATACTCCTCCGATTGATGTGATCTTTTGGTCTCATTGGAAAGATAAAAAGAAAGATCTACAATTTCTATGAGAACACAAGGGGCAAATCCATCATCTTGGATACGAAAAACTGGTTGGAAGACAATTTCAAAGAGATTTTCACTAAATGGTTGCTCCTCATTTATCACTTTAAGTCTTTCTAGCTTAATCATTGCTCTAATGCTCAAATTCAACTCAATTCTCCTACAAAACAAGCAAAAATCATTCACATGAGTCAATCATTCAAAGTTAATGCTTTTTAGCCAAATAAAAGTTTTTATGCTTTTGACTAGATATAATAGTGATTTTAGTTCTTTAAAACATGAAAAACTGAGTTTATCAAATCATTTTTAGATTTAGAATATTGTTGTCGTCAGCAATCAACTTAAAACAAAATTATGGGAAAGGAGATGGGTTCATGTGCTCAATGAATTTTCAGCAGGAAAATGTGGAGGATGGAGGTTATATAAGAGCGAAAGCATAAGAGGATTATGAAGAAAATATGCGTTAACTTGGAAATGTGAACAAGGGGTACTCTGTAGACTAGTGGTTGTTTGTAGGGGCAATTGGTAGGGTAGTGTTATTCATGTTAAGAGTCTGTTTGTTTTAAGTGTCTTGAGTGTTGTAGGAGTCTGTATTGAGGGATTTACAGTCATTTACATTTATGTGTAATTTTCCCTTTCACCGTGTGAGAGGTTGGAGCCTGCTTTTCTTTACTATAATTAGGGTGATGCTGGAATCTGTATTATTCAGCAAGATTTAATAAAAATATAGTATGGATGTATCTCCAGAAACAACTATTTGTGTGGAATTGTTATATCTTCAGTCTTTAAAATTGTTTAGTCGCTGAGTTTATATTAGGAAATTCCCACTGGTCCCGTCAATTTGGTATCAAAGCTGAAATTAATCGTGGAAGGCAGGTAAATTTCATTGTCAGGACTGACCAAAGGAGTTTAAAATATTTAACTGAGCAATGATTAATGGTGGAAGGCCAGCAGCATTGGGTAACAAAGTTATTGGGGTATGACTTTGAGGTTCACTATAAGCCGGGGGTGGAAAATAAGGCAGCGGGCACGAAGCTGAAATTAAGCTCTGCCTATCATCCACAAACGGATGAGCAGACTAAAGTGGTGAATAGGACTTTAGAGACTTATTTGAGATGCTTCATATATGGACATCCAAAAGGTTGGGCGAAATGGATCCCATGAGCTGAATTTTGGTTCAATACCTCTTATAACAGGTCAACCTAAATGACCCCTTTCAAAATAGTATACGGGAGGGACCCGCCGGATGTGATTAGTTTTAATTATGAAGGGAACAATGTAGAGGCAGTAGACAAGTGGTTATAAGCAAGGGATGCGACTCTGACTAATTTAAACAAAATTTAGAGCCCAAGAACGAATGAAGCATCAAGTGAACAAGGGAAGGAGGGAAATGGAGTTTGCAGTGGGTGAAAGAGTATTTTTGAAAATGCAGCCGTACAAGCATCACTCTTTGGCCAAATTTCTGAATCAAAAGTTAAGTCTCAGGTATTATGGCCTATTTGAGATAAAAAAAATTGGTCCTGTTGCTTATAAGATATTATTACCAGAATTCTCTAAGCTTCATCCAATCTTTCACGTCGCACAACTTAAAAAAGCTGTACATCCAGATGTGCCGGTTCTAGAGTTACCTAAGGGATTAACAGACATGCTGGAATTGCAGGTTAAACCAGCAGAAATCATAGATGCTCGAAGGTTAGTAAATGGAAAAGTAGAGGTGTTAGCCCTGGGAAGATATGCCTGATTGTGAAAATTCTTGGGAAGCCGTGGAGATATTACAGGCTAATTTCCCTTCTTTTCACCTTGGGGACAAGGTGGTTGTTAAAGGGGGAAGTATTGATGGGCCATTGGAGCCATTCACAAAGTGTTAAAAAAGAAGAAGGGATAGGAGACGTGCAGCTGAAGCCCAACAAAGAAAAGTTGCCCAACAAGGCAATCAGAAGACATAAAGCCCAATACAATAGCCCAAGGAGATGCTGCTGATCCAAGTGCTGCTGGATCCAAGCCAAGGTAGAGACAAAGAAATGTGAGGTAGATCACATTATTTGAATCAATGTTGCTATTCATGTCAAGGTTTCTACCTGACATTATAATGTGATCTGAATCATTGTGCCTAGATTTGAATCAATGTTGCTATTCATGCCAAGGTCTCTACCTGACATTATAATGTGATCTGAATTGAATGACATTGCCTTCGTAGTTCCTAGATTTGAATCATTGTTGCTATTCATGTCAAGGTCTCTATCTGACATTATAATGTGATCTGAATTGAATGACATTGCCTTCGTAGTTCCTAGATTTGAATCATTGTTGCTATTCATGTCAAGGTCTCTACCTAACATTATAATGTGATCTGAATTGAATGACATTGCCTTCGTAGTTCCTAGAATTGAATCATTGTTGCTATTCATGTCAAGGTCTCTACCTGACATTATAATGTGATCTGAATTGAATGACATTGCCTTCGTAGTTCCTAGATTTGAATCATTGTTGCCATTCATGTCAAGGTCTCTACCTGACATTATAATGTGATCTGATTCACAATGTTCTGACAGACAATTGCGTTCTGCTGGAGACGCTTTCTTATCAATCGAATGATCCTCTGCAATAAAAACAGACAACTCAGGCTTATCATAGTCCATAATATTCATTCCTGCAGAAAATCTTTTTCCTTTGCTAAATCTTGACAAGTCATCAGAAGCATGAGTGGAATGCCCTACATTGTAGAACCGCTGTAACGGAACCTCCCTATTCAAAAAACTATTGCCCTCTAGTCTATCTTGGACAATGTTGTAATCTTGACTACTTTGATCTTCACAACGGAATGAATGTGTATGTTTCATGTGATGTACTTTTGAATGTATCATCTTGACAGAATTATTTGACACTGAATTGGAAAGAATGGTGGTCAGGTGCAAGTTAGAGATGGATAAGAAACAATGATTCAAACAAGTATAAATATGCAATTCCAACACTGAATCAGAGCAAAAAAAAAAAAAAAATTAGTTGGCCATCTATTGACCACCAACATAACTCTACATATAACACCCTCACACTCCTTACTTTATAACTGACATAATTGACTCACGCATTAATATTCTAACTGACATAACTGACTCATTAATATTCTAATTGACATAACTGACTCATTAATAAAAAACGGACATTTAAAATTTATCCCAATAAGTTACATATGAGCAAATTAAGGAGAATCTTAATTCTGTAAACCACAACATTTGAATACAATCAAGAAAGAATAATGGGAGAATCTTAACTGGGGTTTCAAAACTGAATGATCAAGAAAATCTTCTAGAAAATGGGTACTCAAATTTACAACTGGGTGAAAAAAAGATTCCCAGAAATCATATCACCGATGAAAGTGGAAGAAGACTTTAGCAAAGGCACAATTTAGAATTCCCAATACCTTTGCATTGTCGTTTTTCCCCAAACTGTAATGAGATTGTGTAACTTAATATTTTGAAATAATTTATTAACAAACCCAAAGAACTACGTATGCAAATAGATAAAAACAACCAAGATGTTCATAGGCAAATAAAACGATCATAATAATAAACAGAGTGATATCCAGCTCCAATTACCTATTTGTGATGCTCCGGCACAACCCAAAAATCAAAACTAGGTCTACAACCAGCTAGGTTTATGGATCACTTGCAACTCCAGTTAGTACCTGTGAGAAAGAAAACGCATAATGAAGGCCACACTAGTTTCAAAGACAAACGGTGCAGGAAAGAAACGTTTAGTCCACACCAAAAAAAAAAGGTGAACAATAATAATAAATGGACGGTTCAATCTTATTAAAATCCTTAAATACCAAACAGCTAGTTTGCCAACACAATTGTTGCTTCTATCTCCTATGTCATGTCTATTACATGCCCTCCATTGTTTTTTTTTATGGTTATGTATGCATTCCTCTCTGAAACACACTCTCTGTTTGAAGACCAGAAAATTTGTATGAGAACATCAACAACAAAAAAGCAAGTCTTTTGAGTTTTGAATACATATGATTACATAAAGAATTCCCTATGCAACCTTGCGAAATGAGGATGGAATCTGGTCGCAGCATTACCTTATAATTTGAAATTGGTGACCATACATAATTGCAAGAATATATATATATATATATATATATTGGGAGATACCAAATCTTTGACAATATTTAGGAATTGTCATTGACCATGTAAGAGGCCCATTAAAGTGATAAGCCCAACAAGGGGCAATGCACGATCTGAGTCAGCATTGACAGCACAGCAAGCAGGCCAAGGGCTGTCACTATGTGCACACACATTGGCTAATGCCGTTATAATATTCTGTGCACAATGATCTGCTTGACTCAAGGGTATCTCATCCATAGATACCTTGGAGAGGGCACTAGATCCAAGATTAACATATTAGCCTATCGGGGTAGACATAATGTCTCAAGGACAGAACAGGAATATATTTATCTTGAACGTGGGCCTAACACCTTAAATTGGAGGGTTTTTATTGATTTCGTTGAGGATATATATATATATATATATATATATATATATATATATATATATATATATATATATCATCTATCATTTAACATGACCAGAAAATCTTTCATACACTCACAACATTTTGTGGGGCCCGCAGTAAAAAAAAAAACTCTGTATATATATATATATATATAGGAGCAGGTTATATTTACAAACTTTTTGTTTACAAACTACACTATATTCTCTCGGGAGAATACAAACTTTTGCAAACTACACTATATTCTCCCGGGAAAATATAGTGTAATTTGTAAAAAAATTCCAAAATGTTTGTAAACGGATCTTGTCTCATATATATATATATATATATATATATATATATATATATATATATATATATATATATATATATCAATGGGTTCCGGAAGTGTGAAAAGGGAAATAAAGTAAACTATACCAGAAATGGAAAGCAGGAAAGTAGACGGACTATTACATGAATTAAAAAGCTGAAATTAAAGACATAAAATAAATTTAGGTGAACGCTGGGGTAATTCCACTAGCGTGAGGGGATGAGAAGAGAAAACTTGATTTTACATGAGCAGTTATAGAAACATACTTTATTCAAACATAAAGAAACATAAAGATTACAGTTACAGATTGAAGAGAAAAACAGAGAAGAAGAGAAAACTCAGAAGTACCTCGTAGTCCCTCTCTCTAGACTATCTCTCTAAAACTTGGTAAATTACAGGATGCCTTCAACAATCTGAAGAAATCCTATATATAGACTAAAAAACACTATTTCTACAGTACAGGTCAGGTAACCGGAACTATTTCAACAGTGCAAGTTTGAGTGTACAGTAACTGTCTCGTGCTGCTACAGTAAACTGCTACAGGACTTTTTGCTACAGTATCTGCCGACACTTTCGATAATTTTGACTACAGTGCCTGCCGACACCTTTTGATTGCGTCACTGATTACGTCATTTCTGCTGACATCATGCTCATATCATTTTGTCATCAGCTAAACTACAGTGATTAACTTCATCAATCTTCTGCCAAATCTATTCCAAAACAATCATCTTCATTTTGGTAGAAATCATCTGCTGCAGAGGAGACGGATGGAGAGGGTGAACTAGCTTTCTGTTTAGAACTTCTAGTTTCTTCCTCTTGTAGGAGTTGAAGAATGTTCTGCAAATTTTTTGCAAAACTTTCTTTACTGGTTGAAGCAGACAGTGCTGCAGTAATTTTGGCCTTTTGATTCAGGAAAATGCAATCTTCTGGATCAGCTGGTTTGATAAATTTTGGATGTTGTTTAAACCAAAGCTTGACATTTTCTGGGCAAGCTCTAGATGCATCAAATTCCATCCACCATTTGACAAATGCTTGTCGTTTAAGTATTGGGAGTTTGGTGCCAGATTTATCTCCATAATGATACTGCCATGAAAATATCCATGCCAGAGAAAATCTAGAGAAAAAGTGCAGATCTATTGGAAAAGGATCTGCCAGTTTATCAAATTTTTCTGAAAAGATTGTTAACCCTTCAAACACCATAGGTGGAAGGATATCAAGAATTGGTCCAAAATAATCCCACCATTTGATAAACCATTGAGGGAATTTATATTGAACATTTTGTTTAAAATAAATTAACCAAGAGTGTTTATTTTCTTTATTTTGCATAAAGAATACATTAGTCCAGGCTAATTCATAATCCCAGTAGTTATAACCAATTGGATCATAAGGTTGGGAAAATTTGGTAACTTTGTTTGGGTTTCCATATTCTGATGGAGTAATTACTTTCAGAATTTGGATAGTTGAGTGAGTTATAAACTCAGGGTCTTTTGGATTTTTATAGTGTTTGATTGAAATAGAGTTTGAATCAAGTAAAACAAACTCATAGAAATTTTGAGATTTATTTGAAGAAAGAGGTTTGAAATGAAATTGATTACCTTTAAAATCTTTAGGAAAGATCTTAGCAGGTACTTTGGTTGGCTTATTATCCCAGTAGGCTTGTTCCATTTGAATAACTTCTAAGAACTTATTCTTAGGGATATATGGGGTTTGAGCCTTTGTGTTTTGGGTAAAGATTGGTTTAGGTTGAATTTCTAGAGCCCTGTTTGGACGGTTAGAAATCTGTTTATTTTTTAAGTTATCAATCAGAACAGCAAGACTTTCTTCCTGTTCATCTTCTGAAGCTATTTCAGCCCAGGTTTTCTTTGGTAGATGAGTCAAACCTTGATCTTGGAAGGCTTGAAGGGTTTGGATTGGCATAGCATAATCTGCTTTGGTTTGTTTAGAAGAGGAAGTATCCTCAACTCTTTGGGTAGATGACCCAGTTTGGGGTTGGGTTGATGACCCAGGTTGGGTTGATGACCCAGATTGTTCTTGGGCTGGAGACCCAGATTTTTCTGATTTTCTAGCTAACCCAGCAAGGATTAGCTTTCCTTTCCTCTCTTTGGAAGAGGTTGATTTTACCGATTTCGGCATTTCAGGACACTGTTTACCTTCCCTGCAGAAATTCACGAGTGAGATAATCAGGGAGAGAGTTTGAGGTGCCTTTGAGGTATTCAATTTCAAAATCAAAAACACTTAAGATTGCTTGCCATCTAGCAAAAATTTGTTTAGATGCTAAATTTTTTACATCCTTTTGTAAAATGTCTTTTGCAGATTCGCAATCAACACGGATTAAAATTTTTTGATTCAATAAATCAGATTGAAATTTTGAAATACATAAAACAATTGCTAAAACTTCTTTTTTGACAGTGGAATATTTTTGTTGTGCTGAATTCCAATGCTTTGAAGTATATGCAATAATATGCTCTTTGTCAGAGACTTTATGTTTGAGAATGCCACCATAACCTATGTCTGAGGCATCAGTTTCAACAATTTTGAAAGCCTGAGGATTGGGAAGGTAAAGACAAGGAAGTTCCTTTACCTTAGCTTTGACCTGTTTGACGACGTCAGTATGAACATCAGTCCAGGGAGGAGGGTCTTTCTTAAGACGATTATGGAGAGGCTTGATTAGATTATTAAGCTGAGGAAAGAAATCAGCTACATAATTTAAACAACCCAGAAATCTTTGTAATTGAGTCTTATCAATAATTTGATTGGGAAATTTATCCGCAAACTCAATAGCTCTACAAATTGGAGTAATAGTCCCTTGATAAATAGTATGACCAAGGAACCTTATTTTTGTTTGAAAAAGATTGATTTTTGATTTAGAAAGAGCTAAACCACTTTTCTTAATTACATCTACAAAAATATGAAGATGTTTGAAATGTTGATCAATAGATTGAGAAAAGACAAGAACATCATCAATGTAGACAATGGTGAAGGTTGAGTATGGATTGAAAATATCATTCATGATTCTCTGAAATTCAGAGGGAGCATTCTTCAGTCCAAAAGGCATTACCTTCCATTCGTATTGACCAAACGGAACAGTAAAGGCTGTCTTGTAACATTCATTGTCTTCGAGCTGGATTTGCCAAAACCCAGATTTCATATCAAATTTAGAAAAGATTTTTGCTGAATACAAACGATTTAGAAGATCTTTCTTATTTGGAATCGGATAACGAATCCATTGAAGTGCTTGATTAAGGGGTTTGTAGTTGGTAACTAACCGTGGAGTACCACGCTCAATTTCAGACTGCTTGTTAACATATAAGGCAGAACAAGACCAAGGACTCTTGCTCTTCCTGATAAGACCCTTAGCAAGGAGATCAGCAATTTCTTTTTGACAAAAGGCAAGAAGTTCACCACTCATTTGAATAGGGCGAGCTTTGGTTGGGATTTGCCTTTCATTAAAATCCTTTTCATAGGGAAGATCTACAATATGTTTTTTCCGTTGCCAGAAAGCATTTGGAAGATCAGAACAGATTGTATTCTGGATTTGTTCAAGCAAAACTTTGATCTTTTGTTGAACTTCAGGTTGTTTTAGTTGATTTTCAATATTCTTAAAAGAAATTTCTTCTTTAAGGAAATTGATTTGTTTTCGTTTGTAATGGATAAAATTCAAATCTCTTATGATGGGTTTCTTAAGAAATTTAAAGAGAATCGGTTTGTCCAAATGATAAGTAATTATACCTTCATCTGTAATAGTTAGAGGAAAGAGAGATTTGATAAATGGAGTCCCAAGAATGACTTCATTTTTAAGATTTTTAACAAGGAGAAACGGTGTTTCAACGTTCAAATAATCATTTTCAATAATTGCTTTAGGAAGTTTATAATTAACATGAAGTTTTGAACCACTAGCAGTACTAAGCCGTTCAGAAGTTTTTTCAAAGTATTTAGTAGGAATTAAACCTTCTTGAATGCAGTTTGAATCTGCCCCTGTGTCAAACAGAGCTTCAATTTCAAGGTCAAAGTTACCTACATTGAGTTTGATAGGGATGTAGAATTTTTGAATGGTTAATTGATTAATTAATCCTAAAAATTCTTCATCTTTTAGGTTTTTATCCTCATCAAGTTTATCCTCATCAGTTTTTAATCTTAAATGCTCATCAGATGTCTCTTCATTTTGTAAGTGAAGAAGGATGTTCTGATGAGTTTGTTGTTGTTCTTTGATTTGTTTAACTTCAGTTTTAAGAATATTGATCTCATACTGAAGATCTTGGACAGTTATAGGTTTGACAGTAATATTCTTTTCTAGTTTTTTAAGAGTATCTTTAAGATTACACTTATTAGGAACCAATAACTCTTTAGACTTAGAAGAACTGGTTTCTAAAGATGATTTTAATTTTGCTAAGTAAGCACGTTTTTCTTGGGGATCACTGATAGAATCTAAGACTTCGAACAAAAGATCTTGTTCTTTAGTCAGGACATTAATATCATGCGATGACTGTGAATTATCACTAGAAGATAAATCATCTTCATGGATTTGATTTAAGTCTTCCGAAGATTCTTTTCCAGAATCTTCATCAGAAGATTGGATTAGAAGATTATTGATTTGTTCTTCAATAGATGGATCTAAGTTTAGGTTATTAAGTTTCTTCTTAAGCCTACAATACTTACTAATATGACCAGGTTTACCACAGTTGTAGCAAATAGTTGGCTTAGTTGGTTTAGATGTATTTTGTGATTTATTTGTTTCAGTATTAGGCTTAGGATTTTCATTTTTAAACCTTTTATTGTAATTAGGTTTCTTACGAAAATTCCTATATGTTTTAACCTGCTTCTGTTCCTGTTTCTTATGTTTTTTAGGTTTTGTAGTGCAGGGTAAACCAAATTGTTCACAAAAAGATCCTAAATCTTTACGATTCTGAGTCTTTTCTTTTGCAAGTTGACGTTGGATTTTATCATCTTGACAGATTTTTAAAGCTACCTTTTGTATATAAGAAACTAATTGACCATAACTTAATTGCTCATAAGGAATATCTTCAGTCGGAGATTGATGACGGATTTTATCCCTAACTTTGTCTCCTAAAGATTTTGGAAGACCAGCTAAGAATTTTTCTTTCCAGAAAGATTGTTGACTATCATCACGAGTGTAAACCCTAGTAAGGAAAGTATCTTTATACCAACGAAAGTCAGCTAGGGTTTTGCATTTGAGATTGGAAAGGAGTTCCGCAGAACGATCTTTCCATAAAGATGGATCACCAATGAAATGTTGGATGACAGTGAAGATAAGTTGATTAACAGGATCAGGGATAGTATTACCATCAGAGATTATGGGAATGCCATCAATACCAACTTTAACGGCGTCATAAACAGAATTTCTTTCTTCTTCAGAAAGATAATTATCCCACCATCCTTTGAGCTGACCAGAGAAGCCAGAGACAATAATTGTAACAGACCGTTGTACACCGGTATGTTAACATTGATTATGATATTAAGCGCAGTTACAATCACAGTTATTGGGTTAATTAAATTACGGGAAAATTTTTCTTTTATCATATCCCTTTTCTTACATCAATACCTTTTTCCGTAATCAATTAAAACAACACTATAATTGTAAATGCAATACGCGGAAGCATTCATTTTGCTAACATCATTCATCCTTCTTTTTATTCAATTCATTTAGACTCACCATCTTACTCTCACAATTTACCAAGTTGTAGTCCTTTACGTTATCTACGCGTGGTTTCAAACCACGTACCAATTGGAGTTCTACCCATCAAGTTAAGCCCCTTTCTTTTAGTCCAGAAAAACCTGAATTTTCGAAAATTACACTGTGGTAATCGATTACCAGTGGGTGGTAATCGATTACCACCTGTCAAAAATGAGGCAGTAGTCAAATTTCTCAATCCTCTATTCTGGTAATCGATTACCAACTTTGGGTAATCGATTACCTCACATGATAATCGATTACCAAAGGTCAGTAATCGATTACCAGTGAAGACAGTAGCCAATTTTTCGTCTCCTGTTGCATGGTAATCGATTACCATGCCTTGGGTAATCGATTACTATGCAGCAAAATGACAGATTACAGCATTTTAAGCCCCAAAAAGGGTGTGTAATCCATCCCTAACCCCTTGGTACTCCACACAACACATAATCATGTCCTAATGTAGGCTCTAGGCCCTTCCATCATGCATTTTCCTTAGATTAAACATCATTTACAAAGTCCTCAAAGTAATGGCCATTTACATACAAATATGGACCATTTTACAACATGAATACCAAGACTTCAAAGGCAATGAATGTGGCAATGGACAAGTCCTATGCTCACTCAAAATATACAGTTATCCATGTCATGAATAATAGACAATAAACAAGACTTAGAATACAATCATGAACACTACAAAAAGCATGGATATAACATCATGCAATATGTTCATGACCTAAGTCTCAAAATGCTAATGTCATGCCATGTGCAATCCAATAATCCTCCTCCAAAATGTCATGCAATCCCAATGCACCGCATGCCAATCCAATGTCCACTATACGGGCTTCTTGCCCGAAGCTCCTCCCGGCTCATAGTGACCTGAAATGTGGTCCCCTAAACACGGGGTGAGATATACGGATATATCTCAGTAAACCAATGGAGCTAGAGGCTATCTCCACTCCATGGCTCACTAAAATGTATAAAAATGACATCATGTAATATGCAAACAATACAATATCACCATCCAACTGGAGACAACCCAAGAACATCCACACATGGATTCATGTTCAAGGACTCCATCATATAACTCCCGAGACAATCCTAGAGCTTCTCCCATGGTTGAGAAAACTCCATGGCCAACCCAACCGGAACTCCTCAAGAGACCTATCCGGCGGATGTCCCACGTTTGGCTCATCCTGGAATCGCTCCCAGAGTCGACCCCATGGCAGTCCAACTGGCACTCCGTCACGAAATGATCCAGCGGATGTCCAAACCCAACACACGTCAACTGGCCAGTGACCAAACAATTTTCACAAAATACAAGCAATATGCATACAAGCACACAATCACACCATGTCATAACCACATAATCCAACCAGTACCTTCCACTAGGTGTGGTGGAGCACACTAGGGATTAAACCCAAGTTCCAAGAGTTTACCTCAATACGAGCAATCCGTTCCAAACGTATGCTCCAATTCAACTTTTCACAACCACGTCCGTGTGAGGCACCCTACAACAATCATCAAATCCAAATTACACAAAAACTCATTTTTCATGAAAATCCCTCAAATTTTCCTAAGTTAAAAACCTATCTTTTTCACCAAAAATTATCATAGCATTTCTAGCTTACAAGCATGATTCTAAGGCCTTTTCATCTAATAGCATTTTTCCATTTGGGCTCTCTATCATCACACATCTAAAATCAAAGGTTTAAAGCATAAATTCCTAGATCTATGAAATCAACCACAAAAATACAACAAATATACTCACAATGTGTTGTATGATCACCACCAAGGCTTCTCTAAACCATTAGAAGATCAAAACTCCAAGAAAACTCCAAAAACCGGTCGGATCTGATTTTTGTCAAAAACGCAGCAAGGAGGTGGATTCAAGGGTTCTAAGTGTTACCAATGGCTTTGGAAGGTTGTTTACAATAGATTTCAACACCAAAATCAAGCGATTCAGTGAAGAAATGAAGAAATGGCAAGATGAGGAGAAATGGTGGTGTTTTGGTTTCTTCTTACAGGGGCGCGCGAGAAATGAAGAAGAAAAGAGAGGAAAGAAGGAAGAAAAAGAGGTGGGGCCAAGTGACTTCGGTCACACGGGTCCCACACGCGATCTAATTTTAACCCCGATAAAAATTCCGATCATAAATTCTTAATCTACACATTTTTCCAGTCCATGACATATTCTTATTTCTCCAAAATATTGATAAAAATTTCACACCTATCGGTACACTTACACCACAGTATTTAACACTTAAAAATCACTATTCATCAATTTTTCCCAAATTTGCCTATTCACTCAATTTTCCGCCCAGATTCCATTTCCAGCATTACTTTTGTCATATGAAATCTCTAACTCAGTATTTAAGCCTCAGAAGACACGGTTGGCAAATTACCATTTTGCCCTTTTTGCCCATTTTGGCCATAATCCTTGGATTTTCACTAATCCACCAATTTTCATTTCACAATATAATATTAAAATACACATTTAAACATATGAGGTGTTATATTCACCCCACCTTTTAGAAATTTTGTCCGCAAAATTAAATCATACCTGCTCGCTAACTCAGGATACAGCCGGAGAATCTCGTCCTCCCGCTCCCAAGTAGCCTCCTCAGGTGTGCGGCCTTCCCACTGAATCTTCAGCATGGGAATCACTTTACTTCTCAATCGCTTTTCACTGCGATCCAATACTGCAATAGGACCAATGGGAGTCTTCAATTTCTCCCTGATTTCAATATTATCCGGTATCACCACATGTGATTCATCCGGAACATAACGTCGCAACTGCGACACATGAAAAACATCATGTAAATTAGACAACTGAGGGGGTAAGGCAAGCTGATAGGCCACCAATCCTACTCTTTTCATAATTTGATACGGTCCAATGAACCGTGGACTCAGCTTCCTCACACCCAACGCACGGCCAACACCTGTGACCGGAGATAACCGTACAAAAACATGGTCACCTTCCTCAAATTCCAGCGGTCTATGCTTATTGTCATAGTAGCTTTTCTGCCGATTCTGTGCCTGTTTCAATTTTTCCCTGATCATTTCAATTTGCACTGTTGTTTCCTGCACAAAATCCGGACCAAATCTTTCTTTATCGCCTACCTCAGTCCAACAAGTGGGCGTACGACACCTCCTGCCACACAAAACCTCATACGGTGCCATACCCAAACTGGAATGAAAACTGTTATTATAAGAAAACTCCACCAGTGGTAAGTACTTATCCCAAGCATTACCCTGTTCCAGTGTGCAAGCTCTCAGCATATCCTCAAGTGTCTGTATGGTCCTCTCAGTCTGACCATCGGTCTGCGGGTGATAAGCAGTGCTCAGTCGAAGCTGAGTGCCAAAAGCCTGCTGCAAAGCTCCCCAAAATCGTGAAGTAAACTTCGGGTCCCGATCACTAACAATGCTAATCGGTATCCCATGGAGTCTAACAATCTCCTTTACATACAGTGTAGCCAACTTCTCTGTGGTGTAATCCACTCGTACTGGTAGAAAGTGTGCAGACTTCGTGAGTCGGTCCACAATAACCCAAATCGAATCATAACCAGCTTGAGTTCGCGGCAATCCCAAAACAAAATCCATTGAAATACTCTCCCATTTCCATTCAGGTATATCCAGCGGCTGAAGTAATCCAGCAGGTTTCTGATGCTCTATTTTCACTTTCTGACACACCAAGCACTTAGATACGTACTCGGCAACATCCCTTTTCATCCCAGGCCACCAGAACTTAACTTTCAAATCTTGGTACATTTTTGTGGCACCTGGGTGGATAGCATATTGACCCTTATGGGCCTCAGTCATAACTTCCTCTGCAAGTTCCTTGGGCACAACAATCCTGCCCTGATATAACAACAATCCCTGTTCATTAACAGATATGCCACTCTGGCCTTTCAAATACTTAATACTTTCATTTCTGATTTGAGTCTCTTTAATCTTCTCGTGCAGTTCGTTCTCAATCCGAGTCAACTCCATATCACACATTCTTCCTGCAAAGAAATCCGTTATTTTCATATCCCGAAATTGCTCAATCACTTCATTGTCCCACATCATCATATGAGATAAGTTAACAGACTTCCTACTCAATGCATCTGCCACAACATTAGCCTTTCCCGGGTGGTATTTCAGTTCAAAGTCATAATCTTTTAAAAATTCAACCCATCTACGCTGCCTCATATTCAGCTCCTTCTGGTCAAACAAATATTTCAAGGTTTTATGGTCGCTGAACACAGCAAATTTCATCCCATACAGAAAGTGCCTCCAGATTTTCAAGGCAAACACAATCGCAGCCAATTCCAAGTCGTGCGTCGGATAATTTTCTTCATGTGGCCTTAACTGCCTAGACGCATAAGCAATCACTTTTCCTTTCTGCATCAGTACGCTCCCTAAACCTTTCTTAGAAGCATCACAATATAACACAAACTCACCCTCCGGATCAGGTAGAGTCAACACCGGAGCAGTAGTCAATTTTTCTTTTAGTAGCAGAAAACAGTCCTCACATTCCTGGGTCCACACAAAAGGAGTATCCTTTCGCGTCAATCGAGTCAACGGTAGAACCATAGCAGAAAATCCCTGTATAAATCAGCGATAATAGCCAGCAAGCCCCAGAAAACTTCTAATTTCAGTCACAGTCTTAGGTCGTTCCCAGTCACTCACCGCTTCAATCTTGCTTGGATCCACTGCAACACCACTTGCAGAAATAACATGACCCAAAAATTGCACCTCAGACAACCAGAACTCACACTTAGACGGTTTAGCATATAATTTCTTGTCCTTCAATACCTGCAACACTGTCCTCAAATGGTCGACGTGCTCCTCCTTACTCTTAGAATAAATCAAGATGTCATCAATAAATACAATCACAAACTGGTCCAAATACGGCTTAAAAATGCGGTTCATATAATCCATGAACACCGCCGGGGCATTAGTAAGCCCAAAGGGAATCACTTGATATTCAAAATGTCCATATCTGGATCGGAAAGCTGTTTTAGGTACATCCTCCGGTTTAATCCGAATCTGGTGATATCCGGACCGGAGATCAATCTTTGAAAATACACAGGCATCCCTCAACTGATCTAGTAAATCATCAATACGCGGCAATGGGTACCGGTTCTTAATAGTCACTTTATTCAACTGTCGGTAGTCAGTGCACAATCTCATGCTACCATCCTTTTTCTTTACAAATATCACCAGTGCTCCCCATGGAGACACACTCGGCCTAATAAAGTTCTTCGCGGACAATTCTTCAATGTGTTTCTTCAACTCGGCCAACTCAAGTGGCACATCCGATATGGAGGCAAGGAAATCGGCCCCACACCAGGCAATAAATCAATCGAGAATTCAATCTCTCTCTCAGGCGGGAATTCCGGTATCTCATCCGGAAATACATCCTCAAACTCATTAACAACTGGAATAGCAGAAATCTCCTCCTTTTTATCACCCACCAATCCGCCCAACAAGACATATCCCAAATCTCCAGCCTTCAAGGCTTTCACAGTTTGACTAACAGACAAATACAAGGACGGACAAACAGACGGCCTCTCGTGAGATAGCAACAACCTCTTCCCGCAGCAATCAATCATTGCGCAGTTCCGAGACAACCAATCCATCCCCAAAATCAAATTGACAGAGGCCAGGGGTAAGATAATTAAATCAATGGTGTAACCCCTGCCTAAATAAGTGAACTTCACATCTTCACAAATCCAAGACGATTCACTAACCTCTCCTGTAGCGGTAGTAATACGCATCGGAGGAACCATCCGTGTTACCTTTAAGTCCAACGCCTTAACCACATAGTCCGCCACAAAAGAATGTGTAGCTCCCGAATCAAATAATACAGACAAATCAACATTAGATAGGAAAATTATACCTTTAACCAAATTCGGAGCCTTTTGAGTATGTTGCGCATTCGTAGTATAAACTCGTCCCACAGTAGGAACAGCAGCAATGGGAGTAGCAGTAGTAGTAGCTGCCGGCAAGGCCTGCAGATTCGCAGCCTGCCCCGAAGAAGATGGACAATCTCTAGCAAAGTGGCCACTCCGACCACACTTAAAACATGTCAACGGACCAGCACCACATACACCCTTGTGGTATTTCCCACACACCCCACATTTTGGGATATAATATCTGTCCGCAGCACCACCACCACCAGTGTTTCCACCCCTCTTGAACTGACCAGGAGGCTGCCTCACATGCAACCCCCTACCCCTGTTATTATTATTGAAACCTCCTCTATTAGTATTACCAGAAGGACCAGGTGTCCTCTTAATCTCTTGCTCTTTTACCTTATCCGATTTTACCTCCCATAAACAGTCTCGACCCTCTTGCATTGGGTCACCAAATCAGCAAAGTTTCTCACCGCAGTATTAGACATCCTCTTTGCAATCTTCTCACTCAGCCCTCTTTGGAATTTAGCTGACAAGAACTCCGGAGTAGGTAGAGTACCCCCATAGTTAGCAAACTTGACAAGTTCATTAAATTTTGCCACATAGGCATCCACAGTCATGACTCCCTGTACCAAATTATCAAATTCACCTTGCTTTGCCTCCCGAACATCGCGGGGAAAATATTCTTCATGAAACAGACCTTCGAACAAAGTCCAAGTAATAACCTCACCTTGAATAACATATGGGCGAGACACATTGTCCCACCACTCTTGGGCATCACCCTCCAGCATATAAACAGAATATAATAACTTTTGTGGGTCTTGGCACCTCATCACTTGAAATATCTTATCCATTCCCCTCAACCAAGCAGTAACCTCCTTTGGGTCCCTTGACCCCAGAAATGCGGGTGGCTTATGTTTCCTAAAAGATATGAGCCTACGCTCATCGTCAGCATTATCAAGCACCTGCCCCGCAGCCCCAGTAGATTGGGCAACGGATGATGGATCAGGAACATAGCTAGGGTCAGTAGTAGTATGATGACTAGCCTCACCAGTGTGGTGACTAGCCCCACTCTCCCCCTGTTGAGGAGTAACAGATGGCGTCGGTGTAGGGGTCACCGTAGCCGTATGCGGATGTGAATTATCCCTCCTAGGACGAGCTCTATCCGCCCTCATCTCAGCCATAAAGGCCTGCATCATATCCTGATTAGTCTTCATCAGGTTCTCAGTCATATTTCTATTTGCAGCCGTCTCCGCCTGCAGAGCATTCAGGACTGCAGTGACCGGATCCGGTGGCAAAGGACCTGCACCACGTGCCCCACGGCGACCTCGCGCCCTACTCATGATATCTGTACATGTAACACAAAGGAATGAGTTGATCAGACCCACACTGAGGAATCACATATACATTAATCATAAATAGTTCACAGATAGCTATGGCACACAAGATACAACATACACAAACAATCAGAGTTCCCTCACAAAACTGCTCTGATACCATAAAATGTAACAGCCCATTGTACACCGGTATTGTTAACATTGATTATGATATTAAGCGCATTTACAATCACAGTTATTGGGTTAATTAAATTACGGGCAAATTTTTCTTTTATCATATCCCTTTTCTTACATCAATACCTTTTTCCGTAATCAATTAAAACAACACTATAATTGTAAATGCAATACGCGGAAGCATTCATTTTGCTAACATCATTCATCCTTCTTTTTATTCAATTCATTTAGACTCACCATCTTACTCTCACAATTTACCAAGTTGTAGTCCTTTACGTTATCTACGCGTGGTTTCAAACCACGTACCAATTGGAGTTCTACCCATCAAGTTAAGCCCCTTTCTTTTAGTCCAGAAAAACCTGAATTTTCGAAAATTACACTGTGGTAATCGATTACCAGTGGGTGGTAATCGATTACCACCTGTCAAAAATGAGGCAGTAGCCAAATTTTGACCTACTCTGTTCTGGTAATCGATTACCAACTTTGGGTAATCGATTACCTCACATGGTAATCGATTACCAAAGGTCAGTAATCGATTACCAGTGAAGACAGTAGCCAATTTTTCGTCCCCTGTTGCATGGTAATCGATTACCATGCCTTGGGTAATCGATTACTATGCAGCAAAATGACAGATTACAGCATTTTAAGCCCCAAAAAGGGTGTGTAATCCATCCCTAACCCCTTGGTACTCCACACAACACATAATCATGTCCTAATGTAGGCTCTAGGCCCTTCCATCATGCATTTTCCTTATATTAAACATCATTTACAAAGTCCTCAAAGTAATGGCCATTTACATACAAATATGGACCATTTTACAACATGAATACCAAGACTTCAAAGGCAATGAATGTGGCAATGGACAAGTCCCATGCTCACTCAAAATATACAGTTATCCATGTCATGAATAATAGACAATAAACAAGACTTAGAATACAATCATGAACACTACAAAAAGCATGGATATAACATCATGCAATATGTTCATGACCTAAGTCTCAAAATGCTAATGTCATGCCATGTGCAATCCAATAATCCTCCTCCAAAATGTCATGCAATCCCAATGCACCGCATGCCAATCCAATGTCCACTATACGGGCTTCTTGCCCGAAGCTCCTCCCGGCTCATAGTGACCTGAAATGTGGTCCCCCAAACACGGGGTGAGATATACGGATATATCTCAGTAAACCAATGGAGCTAGAGGCTCTCTCCACTCCATGGCTCACTAAAATGTATAAAAATGACATCATGTAATATGCAAGCAATACAATATCACCATCCAACTGGAGACAACCCAAGAACATCCACACATGGATTCATGTTCAAGGACTCCATCATATAACTCCCGAGACAATCCTAGAGCTTCTCCCATGGTTGAGAAAACTCCATGGCCAACCCAACCGGAACTCCTCAAGAGACCTATCCGGCGGATGTCCCACGTTTGGCTCATCCTGGAGTCGCTCCCAGAGTCGACCCCATGGCAGTCCAACAGGCACTCCGTCACGAAATGATCCAGCGGATGTCCAAACCCAACACACGTCAACTGGCCAGTGACCAAACAATTTTCACAAAATACAAGCAATATGCATACAAGCACACAATCACACCGTGTCATAACCACATAATCCAACCACTACCTTCCACTAGGTGTGGTGGAGCACACTAGGGATTAAACCCAAGTTCCAAGAGTTTACCTCAATACGAGCAATCCGTTCCAAACGTATGCTCCAATTCAACTTTTCACAACCACGTCCGTGTGAGGCACCCTACAACAATCATCAAATCCAAATTACACCAAAACTCATTTTTCATGAAAATCCCTCAAATTTTCCTAAGTTAAAAACCTATCTTTTTCACCAAAAATTATCATAGCATTTCTAGCTTACAAGCATGATTCTAAGGCCTTTTCATCTAATAACATTTTTCCATTTGGGCTCTCCATCATCTCACATCTAAAATCAAAGGTTTAAAGCATAAATTCCTAGATCTATGAAATCAACCACAAAAATACAACAAATATACTCACAATGTGTTGTATGATCACCACCAAGGCTTCACTATTAGAAGATCAAAACTCCAAGAAAACTCCAAAAACCCAAGTGGGTCGGATCTGATTTTTGTCAAAAACGCAGCAAGGAGGTGGATTCAAGGGTTCTAAGTGTTACCAATGGCTTTGGAAGATTGTTTACAATAGATTTCAACACCAAAATCAAGCGATTCAGTGAAGAAATGAAGAAATGGCAAGATGAGGAGAAATGGTGGTGTTTTGGTTTCTTCTTACAGGGGCGCGCGAGAAATGAAGAAGAAAAGAGAGGAAAGAAGGAAGAAAAAGAGGTGGGGCCAAGTGACTTCGGTCACACGGGTCCCACACGCGATCTAATTTTAACCCCGATAAAAATTCCGATCATAAATTCTTAATCTACACATTTTTCCAGTCCATGACATATTTTTATTTCTCCAAAATCTTGATAAAAATTTCACACCTATCGGTACACTCACACCACAGTATTTAACACTTAAAAATCACTATTCATCAATTTTTCCCAAATTTGCCTATTCACTCAATTTTCCGCCCTGATTCCATTTCCAGCATTACTTTTGTCATATGAAATCTCTAACTCAGTATTTAAGCCTCAGAACACACGGTTGGCAAATTACCATTTTGCCCTTTTTGCCCATTTTGGCCATAATCCTTGGATTTTCACTAATCCACCAATTTTCATTTCACAATATAATATTAAAATACACATTTAAACATATGAGGTGTTATAATAATATTGACTATGACAGCTTCAGAACAATTATGAGAAGTTTGATAGGCAGTTGCAACCATAGTCATATGGTGCAGAGTATTGAGTATATTATACTCTGATAGACCATCTATGTTCCATTCATAGACATTGTTACCATTAAAACTTTTAAAGCTTGTATTCTTTTCTTCAAGTAGAAGGTCAGGAGCAGTAGCTTTTTGGTAATAAAGCTTGGAAGGGTTTCTCCAATTATTAATACCAGTTGTAGGATTAATTTTAATTTCAGATTTGTCATCTGAATCTGGAGAATCATCACAATGACTCAAAGTATTGATATTTTTAGAATGAGTGTTATGTTTGTGAGACTGTTGAGTCTCTTGATCCGAATAATGCGGAGTATCAGGAATTACTAATGTACTTAATTTCCCATCAATTTTTTTAAGAAATTCATCCTGAGACTGTGATTGAGTAGGTTTTAATTTTGCAAATTCTCTTTTGAGTTGATCACTCATTTTGAAAGGTCTGAACAAAGGTTTTTCCAAGATTTTAGAAGATGCCGAGGATGAAGAATCAGTTTTAACAGTATTGTTAAGTTTTTCACCTAAAACTTGAAGATATTTGTTGGTGTAATTGGATTGTTCAATAAGATTTTTAAAATCCATAGAAGACATTTGTTCATCTTCATCCTTTAATTTAAAAGGTGAAGCAAGAATAGATTTACTTTTGTTATCAACAAGTTTTGGGAGATAGAAAGAGGTTGTCGGAGGAAATTCAGACTTAACAACTTCTCCTTCTTTCAGATGCCAAACTGTGATGACATTAGCAGATTGAGGAGTTTTGAATGGATAATCAATGTCCTGTTGGACAGAATAAGCTTGAAACCAATCAAAGAAAGGAATATTTAACTTTACTTTATTAAGAAAGTTATAAAATTCTTCTTGAATTAGTTGCCTTTTAATTCCCTTATAATTTTGGAAGAACCATTCTTTTTGAGGAGACCTTTCCTCAGAATTAAAGTCTTTCCTAAGGGTTTCTTTATCAATAATGAACTCAGATAACATCATAAGGTTCATGCATAG
Organism: Gastrolobium villosum; assembly: GCA_032173675.1. Lineage (NCBI taxonomy): Eukaryota > Viridiplantae > Streptophyta > Magnoliopsida > Fabales > Fabaceae > Gastrolobium > Gastrolobium villosum. The sequence continues at coordinate 51,794 of JAVKPL010000259.1, forward strand.
AGGAATAGGTTGGAGATTGAATAGATTTTGGGGAATGAATAGATTTTGGGGATTGGATAAAAGTTTGAACATTATTTTTATCCTTTTGGGTATATGAAGGTTTAGGAATAGAAGAAGAGGTGTCTAATCCTTGAAGATGGAGATTGAACCTACTAGGTTCAGAGACTGTAGAGAAAGATCTCCTTGAAAGAGCAGATTGAAAATCTTCAGAACGAAAATCTTGAGTTTGAACAGATCTGGAAGAACTCGCAGAGCTGAAAGAGTTTCTTCTGTCAAAGGAGATTTCAACAGCACCACTTGGGAACTGTTTGATTTCTCTGAAGTTTGGAGTGGCTCTAGGTTGAGCAGGTGTTGCCTTCTCGAGCCTCCATTTTTCTGGAAGTATAACATCACTCCAACAGATAGTTTTAGGCACAGTCACATTAGCTTTAGACATGTCAGTGAGAAACAAAGTAGTTTCTCCAGTCTTCTTAGGTTTAAGAACTCTAGATATGGAAGAATTCAATACCTTATACTGAATCCTATAGAGTAAAGCTGCTGGAATTGATCCATTTTTCATGTCTAAACCACTTGTTTCAACGTTCAAGGTTAAGACATCCAAGATATTTCTATCCAGGAGACTAACCATACGATCAGGATAGCAATTGAAAAAGATTGGTCCATTGCTTAGACTTGTTTCAACAGTTCCAAGTATAGAATCTGTGAATTTGTTATGTCTTGTATCACGAAGGCATAAGAGAACAGAGGCATTAAGACCTTCAATTCCAAGAGGTTTGATAGCAACTTGGACACATCCAATGTGCAGATAATTATAACTTTGTTTATGAGATTGGATAGATGAGTTAGAAAGAAGTTTAAATTCTTCGAATTCATCATTCAAAGGGATATTCTTTTCAACTGTTCTGATGATATAGTCAGATTTCCGAAAGAAGTTTCCATCGGGTTTGTATAATTCATTTGTTGGAATTCTGGGAATTTCCCAGTTATCCAATTCTTGATTGATATCTTCAAAGGAGATTTCTTCCTTAAAGATATTTTTCGAAGGATTCCTAGTTTGATCCTTCTGAATGGAAGAAGAGGATGGCTGAGACGATTTGAAGGAGAACTTGGAAGAGAAAGATTTAAACATGAGAGAAAAACAGATGTATTTCCCAGATATCATCACCATCATTTGGTTCCATAAGAATACAAAGATAGATGTAACATATATGCTTCTAACACATATTAAAATGTTAACATAAGGCTCAGATAAATAACAGATAATTTAGATCTATCCATACATTCCTACTTCCCCATCAGGCTCTGATACCAATGGGTTCCGGAAGTGTGAAAAGGGAAATGAAGTAAACTAGAGCAGAAATGGAAAGCAGGAAAGTAGACGGACTACTATATAAATTAAATGACAAAAATTAAAATGCAGAAATTAAAGGCATAAAATAGATTTAGGTGAACGCTGGGGTAATTCCACTAGCGTGAGGGGATGAGAAGAGAAAACTTGATTTTACATGAGCAGTTATAGAAACATACTTTATTCAAACATAAAGAAACATAAAGATTACAGTTACAGATTGAAGAGAAAAACAGAGAAGAAGAGAAAACTCAGAAGTACCTCGTAGTCCCTCTCTCTAGACTATCTCTCTAAAACTTGGTAAATTAAAGGATGCCTTCAACAATCTGAAGAAATCCTATATATAGACTAAAAAACACTATTTCTACAGTACAGGTCATGTAACCGGAACTATTTCAACAGTGCAGGTTTGAGTGTACAGTAACTGTCTCGTGCTGCTACAGTAAACTGCTACAGGACTTTTTGCTACAGTAACTGCCGACACTTTCGATAATTTTGACTACAGTGCCTGCCGACACCTTTTGATTGCGTCACTGATTACGTCATTTCTGCTGACATCATGCTCATGTCATTTTGTCATCAGCTAAACTACAGTGATTAACTTCATCAATCTTCTGCCAAATCTATTCCAAAACAATCATCTTCATTTTGGTAGAAATCATCTGCTGCAGAGGAGACGGATGGAGAGAGGGTGAACTAGCTTTCTGTTTAGAACTTCTAGTTTCTTCCTCTTGTAGGAGTTGAAGAATGTTCTGCAAATTTTTTGCAAAACTTTCTTTACTGGTTGAAGCAGACAGTGCTGCAGTAATTTTGGCCTTTTGATTCAGGAAAATGCAATCTTCTGGATCAGCTGGTTTGATAAATTTTGGATGTTGTTTAAACCAAAGCTTGACATTTTCTGGGCAAGCTCTAGATGCATCAAATTCCATCCACCATTTGACAAATGCTTGTCGTTTAAGTATTGGGAGTTTGGTGCCAGATTTATCTCCATAATGATACTGCCATGAAAATATCCATGCCAGAGAAAATCTAGAGAAAAAGTGCAGATCTATTGGAAAAGGATCTGCCAGTTTGTCAAATTTTTCTGAAAAGATTGTTAACCCTTCAAACACCATAGGTGGAAGGATATCAAGAATTGGTCCAAAATAATCCCACCAATTGATAAACCATTGAGGGAATTTATATTGAACATTTTGTTTAAAATAAATTAACCAAGAGTGTTTATTTTCTTTATTTTGCATAAAGAATACATTAGTCCAGGCTAATTCATAATCCCAGTAATTATAACCAATTGGATCATAAGGTTGGGAAAATTTGGTAACTTTGTTTGGGTTTCCATATTCTGATGGAGTAATTACTTTCAGAATTTGGATAGTTGAGTGAGTTATAAACTCGGGGTCTTTTGGATTTTTATAGTGTTTGATTGAAATAGAGTTTGAATCAAGTAAAACAAACTCATAGAAATTTTGAGATTTATTTGAAGAAAGGGGTTTGAAATGAAATTGATTACCTTTAAAATCTTTGGGAAAGATCTTAGCAGGTACTTTGGTTGGCTTATTATCCCAGTAGGCTTGTTCCATTTGAATAACTTCTAAGAACTTATTCTTAGGGATATATGGGGTTGGAGCCTTTGGTTTTTGGATAAAGATTGGTTTAGGTTGAATTTCTAGAGCCCTGTTTGACGGTTAGAAATCTGTTTATTTTTTAGGTTATCAATCAGAACAGCAAGACTTTCTTCCTGTTCATCTTCTGAAGCTATTTCAGCCCAGGTTTTCTTTGGTAGATGAGTCAAACCTTGATCTTGGAAGGCTTGAAGGGTTTGGATTGGCATAGCATAATCTGCTTTGGTTTGTTTAGAAGAGGAAGTATCCTCAACTCTTTGGGTAGATGACCCAGTTTGGGGTTGGGTTGATGACCCAGGTTGGGTTGATGACCCAGATTGTTCTTGGGCTGGAGACCCAGATTTTTCTGATTTTCTAGCTAACCCAGCAAGGATTAGCTTTCCTTTCCTCTCTTTGGAAGAGGTTGATTTTACCGATTTCGGCATTTCAGGACACTGTTTACCTTCCCTGCAGAAATTCACGAGTGAGATAATCAGGGAGAGAGTTTGAGGTGCCTTTGAGGTATTCAATTTCAAAATCAAAAACACTTAAGATTGCTTGCCATCTAGCAAAAATTTGTTTAGATGCTAAATTTTTTACATCCTTTTGTAAAATGTCTTTTGCAGATTTGCAATCAACACGGATTAAAAATTTTTGATTCAATAAATCAGATTGAAATTTTGAAATACATAAAACAATTGCTAAAACTTCTTTTTTGACAGTGGAATATTTTTGTTGTGCTGAATTCCAATGCTTTGAAGTATATGCAATAATATGCTCTTTGTCAGAGACTTTCTGTTTGAGAATGCCACCATAACCTATGTCTGAGGCATCAGTTTCAACAATTTTGAAAGCCTGAGGATTGGGAAGGTAAAGACAAGGAAGTTCCTTTACCTTAGCTTTGACCTGTTTGACTACGTCAGTATGAACATCAGTCCAGGGAGGAGGGTCTTTCTTAAGACGATTATGGAGAGGCTTGATTAGATTATTAAGCTGAGGAAAGAAGTCAGCTACATAATTTAAACAACCCAGAAATCTTTGTAATTGAGTCTTATCAATAATTTGATTGGGAAATTTATCCGCAAACTCAATAGCTCTACAAATTGGAGTAATAGTCCCTTGATAAATAGTATGACCAAGGAACCTTATTTTTGTTTGAAAAAGATTGATTTTTGATTTAGAAAGAGCTAAACCACTTTTCTTAATTACATCTACAAAAATATGAAGATGTTTGAAATGTTGATCAATAGATTGAGAAAAGACAAGAACATCATCAATGTAGACAATGGTGAAGGTTGAGTATGGATTGAAAATATCATTCATGATTCTCTGAAATTCAGAGGGAGCATTCTTCAGTCCAAAAGGCATTACCTTCCATTCGTATTGACCAAACGGAACAGTAAAGGCTGTCTTGTAACATTCATTGTCTTCGAGCTGGATTTGCCAAAACCCAGATTTCATATCAAATTTAGAAAAGATTTTTGCTGAGTACAAACGATTTAGAAGATCTTTCTTATTTGGAATCGGATAACGAATCCATTGAAGTGCTTGATTAAGGGGTTTGTAGTTGGTAACTAACCGTGGAGTACCACGCTCAATTTCAGATTGCTTGTTGACATAGAAGGCAGAACAAGACCAAGGACTCTTGCTCTTCCTGATGAGACCCTTAGCAAGGAGATCAGCAATTTCTTTTTGACAAAAGGCAAGAAGTTCACCACTCATTTGAATAGGGCGAGCTTTGGTTGGGATTTGCCTTTCATTAAAATCCTTTTCATAGGGAAGATCTACAATATGTTTTTTCCGTTGCCAGAAAGCATTTGGAAGATCAGAACAGATTGTATTCTGGATTTGTTCAAGCAAAACTTTGATCTTTTGTTGAACTTCAGGTTGTTTTAGTTGATTTTCAATATTCTTAAAAGAAATTTCTTCTTTAAGGAAATTGATTTGCTTTTGTTTGTAATGGATGAAATTCAAATCTCTTATGATGGGTTTCTTAATAAATTTAAAGAGAATCGGTTTGTCCAAATGATAAGTAATTATACCTTCATCTGTAATAGTTAGAGGAAAGAGAGATTTGATAAATGGAGTCCCAAGAATGACTTCATTTTTAAGATTTTTAACAAGGAGAAACGGTGTTTCAACTTTCAAATTATCATTTTCAATAATTGCTTTAGGAAGTTTATAATTAACCTGAAGTTTTGAACCACTAGCAGTACTAAGCCGTTCAGAAGTTTTTTCAAAGTATTTAGTAGGAATTAAACCTTCTTGAATGCAGTTTGAATCTGCCCCTGTGTCAAACAGAGCTTCAATTTCAAGGTCAAAGTTACCTACATTGAGTTTGATAGGGATGTAGAATTTTTGAATGGTTAATTGATTAATTAATCCTAAAAATTCTTCATCTTTTAGGTTTTTATCCTCATCAAGTTTATCCTCATCAGTTTTTAATCTTAAAAGCTCATCAGATGTCTCTTCATTCTGTAAGTGAAGAAGGATGTTCTGATGTGTTTGTTGTTGTTCTTTAATTTGTTTAACTTCAGTTTTAAGAATATTGATCTCATACTGAAGATCTTGGACAGTTATAGGTTTGACAGTAATATTCTTTTCCAGTTTTTTAAGAGTATCTTTAAGATTAAATTTATTAGGAACCAATAATTCTTTAGATTTAGAAGAACTGGTTTCTAAAGATGATTTTAATTTTGCTAAGTAAGCACGTTTTTCTTGGGGATCACTGATAGAATCTAAGACTTCGAACAAAAGATCTTGTTCTTTAGTCAGGACATTAATATCATGTGATGACTGTGAATTATCACTAGAAGATAAATCATCTTCATGGATTTGATTTAAGTCTTCCGAAGATTCTTTTCCAGAATCTTCATCTGAAGATTGGATTAGAAGATTATTGATTTGTTCTTCAATAGATGGATCTAAGTTTAGGTTATTAAGTTTCTTCTTAAGCCTACAATACTTACTAATATGACCAGGTTTACCACAGTTGTAGCAAATAGTTGGCTTAATTGGTTTAGATGTATTTTGTAATTTATTTGTTTCAGTATTAGACTTAGGATTTTCATTTTTAAACCTTTTATTGTAATTAGGTTTCTTACGAAAATTCCTATATGTTTTAACCTGCTTCTGTTCCTGTTTTTTATGTTTTTTAGGTTTTGTAGTGCAGGGTAAACCAAATTGTTCACAAAAAGATCCTAAATCTTTACGATTCTGAGTCTTTTCTTTTGCAAGTTGACGTTGGATTTTATCATCTTGACAGATTTTTAAAGCTACCTTTTGTATATAAGCAACTAATTGGCCATAACTTAATTGCTCATAAGGAATATCTCCAGTCGGAGATTGATGACGGATTTTATCCCTAACTTTGTCTCCTAAAGATTTTGGAAGACCAGCTAAGAATTTTTCTTTCCAGAAAGATTGTTGACTATCATCACGAGTGTAAACCCTAGTAAGGAAAGTATCTTTATACCAACGAAAATCAGCTAGGGTTTTGCATTTGAGATTGGAAAGGAGTTCAGCAGAACGATCTTTCCATAAAGATGGATCACCAATGAAATGTTGGATGATAGTGAAGATAAGTTGATTAACAGGATCAGGGATAGTATTACCATCCGAGATTATGGGAATGCCATCAATACCAACTTTAACGGCGTCATAAACAGAACTTCTTTCTTCTTCAGAAAGATAATTATCCCACCATCCTTTGAGCTGACCAGAGAAGCCAGAGACAATAATATTGACTATGACAGCTTCAGAACAATTATGAGAAGTTTGATAGGCAGTTGCAACCATAGTCATATGGTGCAGAGTATTGAGTATATTATACTCTGATTGACCATCTATGTTCCATTCATAGACATTGTTACCATTAAAACTTTTAAAGCTTGTATTCTTTTCTTCAAGTAGAAGATCAGGAGCAGTAGCTTTTTGGTAATAAAGCTTGGAAGGGTTTCTCCAATTATTAATACCAGTTATAGGATTAATTTTAATTTCAGATTTGTCATCCGATTCAGGAGAATCATCACAATGACTCAAAGTATTGATATTTTTAGAACGAGTGTTATGTTTGTGAGACTGTTGAGTCTCTTGATCCGAATAATGCGGAGTATCAGGAATTACTAAAGTACTTAATTTCTCATCAATTTTTTTAAGAAATTCATCCTGAGACTGTGATTGAGTAGGTTTTAATTTTGCAAATTCTCTTTTGAGTTGATCACTCATTTTGAAAGGTCTGAACAAAGGTTTTTCCAAGGTTTTAGAAGAAGATGCCGAGGATGAAGAATCAATTTTAACAGTATTGTTAAGTTTTTCTCCTAAAACTTGAAGATATTTGTTGGTGTAATTAGATTGTTCAATAAGATTTTTAAAATCCATAGAAGACATTTCTTCATCTTCATCCTTTAATTTAAAAGGTGAAGCAAGAATAGATTTACTTTTGTTATCAACAAGTTTAGGGAGATAGAAAGAGGTTGTCGGAGGAAATTCAGACTTAACAACTTCTCCTTCTTTCAAATGCCAAACTGTGATGACATTAGCAGATTGGGGAGTTTTGAATGGATAATCAATGTCCTGTTGGACAGAATAAGCTTGGAACCAATCAAAGAAAGGAATATTTAACTTTACTTTATTAAGAAAGTTATAAAATTCTTCTTGAATTAGTTGCCTTTTAATTCCCTTATAATTTTGGAAGAACCATTCTTTTTGAGGAGACCTTTCCTCAGAATTAAAGTCTTTCCTAAGGGTTTCTTTATCAATAATGAACTCAGATAACATCATAAGGTTCATGCATAGAGGAATAGGTTGGAGATTGAATAGATTTTGGGGAATGAATAGATTTTGGAGAGTGAATAGATTTTGGGGATTGGATAAAAGTTTGAACACTATTTTTATCCTTTTGGGTATATGAAGGTTTAGGAATAGAAGAAGAGGTGTCTAATCCTTGAAGATGGAGATTGAACCTACTAGGTTCAGAGACTGTAGAGAAAGATCTCCTTGAAAGGGCAGATTGAAAATCTTCAGAACGAAAGTCTTGAGTTTGAACAGATCTGGAAGAACTCGCAGAACTGAAAGAGTTTCTTCTGTCAAAGGAGATTTCAACAGCACCACTTGGGAACTGTTTGATTTCTCTGAAATTTGGAGTGGCTCTAGGTTGAGCAGGTGTTGCCTTCTCGAGCCTCCATTTTTCTGGAAGTATAACATCATTCCAACAGATAGTTTTAGGCACAGTCACATTAGCCTTAGACATGTCAGTGAGAAACAAAGTAGTTTCTCCAGTCTTCTTAGGTTTAAGAACTCTAGATATGGAAGAATTCAATACCTTATACTGAATCCTATAGAGTAAAGCTGCTGGAATAGATCCATTTTTCATGTCTAAACCACTTGTTTCAACGTTCAAGGTTAAGACATCTAAGATATTTCTATCCAGGAGACTAACCATACGATCAGGATAGCAATTGAAAAAGATTGGTCCATTGCTTAGGCTTGTTTCAACAGTTCCAAGTATAGAATCTGTGAATTTGTTATGTCTTGTATCACGAAGGCATAAAAGAACAGAGGCATTAAGACCTTCAATCCCAAGAGGTTTGATAGCAACTTGGACACATCCAATGTGCAGATAATTATAACTTTGTTTATGAGATTGGATAGATGAGTTGGAAAGAAGTTTAAATTCTTCGAATTCATCATTCAAAGGGATATTCTTTTCAACTGTTCTGATGATATAGTCAGATTTCCGAAAGAAGTTTCCATCGGGTTTGTATAATTCATTTGTTGGAATTCTGGGAATTTCCCAGTTATCCAATTCTTGATTGATATCTTCAAAGGAGATTTCTTCCTTAAAGATATTTTTCGAAGGATTCCTAGTTTGATCCTTCTGAATGGAAGAAGAGGATGGCTGAGATGATTTGAAGGAGAACTTGGAAGAGAAAGATTTAAACATGAGAGCAAAATAGATGTATTTCCCAGATATCATCACCATCATTTGGTTCCATATGAATACAAAGATAGATGTAAATTAACTTTTATCAACTGAGCATTATATTAAGACTATAACGTAAATAAGCAACAGATTGTCAGAGATCTTCTTGATCCCTTGTTCAACATCGGCAAATTTGACTTACTGCCCTTCACATGGGTCTTACTGCAACAGCTGAACAAGTTTTCAAGACTTTCATTTCTCATCCTACAATCATATATGCTTCTAACACATATTAAAATGTTAACATAAGGCTCAGATAAATAACAGATAATTTAGATCTATCCATACATTCCTACTTCCCCATCAGGCTCTGATACCAATGGGATCCGGAAGTGTGAAAAGGGAAATGAAGTAAACTAGAGCAGAAATGGAAAGCAGGAAAGTAGACGGACTACTATATAAAATAAATGACAAAAATTAAAATGCAGAAATTAAAGGCATAAAATAAATTTAGGTGAACGCTGGGGTAATTCCACTAGCGTGAGAGGGGATGAGAAGAGAAAACTTGATTTTACATGAGCAGTTACAGAAACATACTTTTATTCAAACATAAATAAACATAAAGATTACAGTTACAGATTGAAGAGAAAAACAGAGAAGAAGAGAAAACTCAGAAGTACCTCGTAGTCCTCTCTAGACTATCTCTCTAAAACTTGGTAAATTAAAGGATGCCTTCAACAATCTGAAGAAATCCTATATATAGACTAAAAAACACTATTTCTACAGTACAGGTCATGTAACCGGAACTATTTCAACAGTGCAGGTTTGAGTGTACAGTAACTGTCTCGTGCTGCTACAGTAAACTGCTACAGGACTTTTTGCTACAGTAACTGCCGACACTTTCAATAATTTTGACTACAGTGCCTGCCGACACCTTTTGATTGCGTCACTGATTACGTCATTTCTGCTGACATCATGCTCATGTCATTTTGTCATCAGCTAAACTACAGTGATTAACTTCATCAATCTTCTGCCAAATCTATTCCAAAACAATCATCTTCATTTTGGTAGAAATCATCTGCTGCAGAGGAGACGGATGGAGAGGGTGAACTAGCTTTCTGTTTAGAACTTCTAGTTTCTTCCTCTTGTAGGAGTTGAAGAATGTTCTGCAAATTTTTTGCAAAACTTTCTTTACTGGTTGAAGCAGACAGTGCTGCAGTAATTTTGGCCTTTTGATTCAGGAAAATGCAATCTTCTGGATCAGCTGGTTTGATAAATTTTGGATGTTGTTTAAACCAAAGCTTGACATTTTCTGGGCAAGCTCTAGATGCATCAAATTCCATCCACCATTTGACAAATGCTTGTCGTTTAAGTATTGGGAGTTTGGTGCCAGATTTATCTCCATAATGATACTGCCATGAAAATATCCATGCCAGAGAAAATCTAGAGAAAAAGTGCAGATCTATTGGAAAAGGATCTGCCAGTTTGTCAAATTTTTCTGAAAAGATTGTTAACCCTTCAAACACCATAGGTGGAAGGATATCAAGAATTGGTCCAAAATAATCCCACCAATTGATAAACCATTGAGGGAATTTATATTGAACATTTTGTTTAAAATAAATTAACCAAGAGTGTTTATTTTCTTTATTTTGCATAAAGAATACATTAGTCCAGGCTAATTCATAATCCCAGTAATTATAACCAATTGGATCATAAGGTTGGGAAAATTTGGTAACTTTGTTTGGGTTTCCATATTCTGATGGAGTAATTACTTTCAGAATTTGGATAGTTGAGTGAGTTATAAACTCGGGGTCTTTTGGATTTTTATAGTGTTTGATTGAAATAGAGTTTGAATCAAGTAAAACAAACTCATAGAAATTTTGAGATTTATTTGAAGAAAGGGGTTTGAAATGAAATTGATTACCTTTAAAATCTTTGGGAAAGATCTTAGCAGGTACTTTGGTTGGCTTATTATCCCAGTAGGCTTGTTCCATTTGAATAACTTCTAAGAACTTATTCTTAGGGATATATGGGGTTGGAGCCTTTGGTTTTTGGATAAAGATTGGTTTAGGTTGAATTTCTAGAGCCCTGTTTGGACGGTTAGAAATCTGTTTATTTTTTAGGTTATCAATCAGAACAGCAAGACTTTCTTCCTGTTCATCTTCTGAAGCTATTTCAGCCCAGGTTTTCTTTGGTAGATGAGTCAAACCTTGATCTTGGAAGGCTTGAAGGGTTTGGATTGGCATAGCATAATCTGCTTTGGTTTGTTTAGAAGAGGAAGTATCCTCAACTCTTTGGGTAGATGACCCAGTTTGGGGTTGGGTTGATGACCCAGGTTGGGTTGATGACCCAGATTGTTCTTGGGCTGGAGACCCAGATTTTTCTGATTTTCTAGCTAACCCAGCAAGGATTAGCTTTCCTTTCCTCTCTTTGGAAGAGGTTGATTTTACCGATTTCGGCATTTCAGGACACTGTTTACCTTCCCTGCAGAAATTCACGAGTGAGATAATCAGGGAGAGAGTTTGAGGTGCCTTTGAGGTATTCAATTTCAAAATCAAAAACACTTAAGATTGCTTGCCATCTAGCAAAAATTTGTTTAGATGCTAAATTTTTTACATCCTTTTGTAAAATGTCTTTTGCAGATTTGCAATCAACACGGATTAAAAATTTTTGATTCAATAAATCAGATTGAAATTTTGAAATACATAAAACAATTGCTAAAACTTCTTTTTTGACAGTGGAATATTTTTGTTGTGCTGAATTCCAATGCTTTGAAGTATATGCAATAATATGCTCTTTGTCAGAGACTTTCTGTTTGAGAATGCCACCATAACCTATGTCTGAGGCATCAGTTTCAACAATTTTGAAAGCCTGAGGATTGGGAAGGTAAAGACAAGGAAGTTCCTTTACCTTAGCTTTGACCTGTTTGACTACGTCAGTATGAACATCAGTCCAGGGAGGAGGGTCTTTCTTAAGACGATTATGGAGAGGCTTGATTAGATTATTAAGCTGAGGAAAGAAGTCAGCTACATAATTTAAACAACCCAGAAATCTTTGTAATTGAGTCTTATCAATAATTTGATTGGGAAATTTATCCGCAAACTCAATAGCTCTACAATTGGAGTAATAGTCCCTTGATAAATAGTATGACCAAGAACCTTATTTTTGTTTGAAAAAGATTGATTTTCGATTTAGAAAGAGCTAAACCACTTTTCTTAATTACATTTACAAAAATATGAAGATGTTTGAAATGTTGATCAATAGATTGAGAAAAGACAAGAACATCATCAATGTAGACAATGGTGAAGGTTGAGTATGGATTGAAAATATCATTCATGATTCTCTGAAATTCAGAGGGAGCATTCTTCAGTCCAAAAGGCATTACCTTCCATTCGTATTGACCAAACGGAACAGTAAAGGCTGTCTTGTAACATTCATTGTCTTCAAGCTGGATTTGCCAAAACCCAGATTTCATATCAAATTTAGAAAAGATTTTTGCTGAGTACAAACGATTTAGAAGATCTTTCTTATTTGGAATCGGATAACGAATCCATTGAAGTGCTTGATTAAGGGGTTTGTAGTTGGTAACTAACCGTGGAGTACCACGCTCAATTTCAGATTGCTTGTTGACATAGAAGGCAGAACAAGACCAAGGACTCTTGCTCTTCCTGATGAGACCCTTAGCAAGGAGATCAGCAATTTTTTTTTGACAAAAGGCAAGAAGTTCACCACTCATTTGAATAGGGCGAGCTTTGGTTGGGATTTGCCTTTCATTAAAATCCTTTTCATAGGGAAGATCTACAATATGTTTTTTCCGTTGCCAGAAAGCATTTGGAAGATCAGAACAGATTGTATTCTGGATTTGTTCAAGCAAAACTTTGATCTTTTGTTGAACTTCAGGTTGTTTAAGTTGATTTTCAATATTCTTAAAAGAAATTTCTTCTTTAAGGAAATTGATTTGCTTTTGTTTGTAATGGATGAAATTCAAATCTCTTATGATGGGTTTCTTAATAAATTTAAAGAGAATCGGTTTGTCCAAATGATAAGTAATTATACCTTCATCTGTAATAGTTAGAGGAAAGAGAGATTTGATAAATGGAGTCCCAAGAATGACTTCATTTTTAAGATTTTTAACAAGGAGAAACGGTGTTTCAACTTTCAAATTATCATTTTCAATAGTTGCTTTAGGAAGTTTATAATTAACCTGAAGTTTTGAACCACTAGCAGTACTAAGCCGTTCAGAAGTTTTTTCAAAGTATTTAGTAGGAATTAAACCTTCTTGAATGCAGTTTGAATCTGCCCCTGTGTCAAACAGAGCTTCAATTTCAAGGTCAAAGTTACCTACATTGAGTTTGATAGGGATGTAGAATTTTTGAATGGTTAATTGATTAATTAATCCTAAAAATTCTTCATCTTTTAGGTTTTTATCTTCATCAAGTTTATCCTCATCAGTTTTTAATCTTAAAAGCTCATCAGATGTCTCTTCATTCTGTAAGTGAAGAAGGATGTTCTGATGTGTTTGTTGTTGTTCTTTAATTTGTTTAACTTCAGTTTTAAGAATATTGATCTCATACTGAAGATCTTGGACAGTTATAGGTTTGACAGTAATATTCTTTTCCAGTTTTTTAAGAGTATCTTTAAGATTAAATTTATTAGGAACCAATAATTCTTTAGATTTAGAAGAACTGGTTTCTAAAGATGATTTTAATTTTGCTAAGTAAGCACGTTTTTCTTGGGGATCACTGATAGAATCTAAGACTTCGAACAAAAGATCTTGTTCTTTAGTCAGGACATTAATATCATGTGATGACTGTGAATTATCACTAGAAGATAAATCATCTTCATGGATTTGATTTAAGTCTTCCGAAGATTCTTTTCCAGAATCTTCATCTGAAGATTGGATTAGAAGATTATTGATTTGTTCTTCAATAGATGGATCTAAGTTTAGGTTATTAAGTTTCTTCTTAAGCCTACAATACTTACTAATATGACCAGGTTTACCACAGTTGTAGCAAATAGTTGGCTTAATTGGTTTAGATGTATTTTGTAATTTATTTGTTTCAGTATTAGACTTAGGATTTTCATTTTTAAACCTTTTATTGTAATTAGGTTTCTTACGAAAATTCCTATATGTTTTAACCTGCTTCTGTTCCTGTTTTTTATGTTTTTTAGGTTTTGTAGTGCAGGGTAAACCAAATTGTTCACAAAAAGATCCTAAATCTTTACGATTCTGAGTCTTTTCTTTTGCAAGTTGACGTTGGATTTTATCATCTTGACAGATTTTTAAAGCTACCTTTTGTATATAAGCAACTAATTGGCCATAACTTAATTGCTCATAAGGAATATCTCCAGTCGGAGATTGATGACGGATTTTATCCCTAACTTTGTCTCCTAAAGATTTTGGAAGACCAGCTAAGAATTTTTCTTTCCAGAAAGATTGTTGACTATCATCACGAGTGTAAACCCTAGTAAGGAAAGTATCTTTATACCAACGAAAATCAGCTAGGGTTTTGCATTTGAGATTGGAAAGGAGTTCAGCAGAACGATCTTTCCATAAAGATGGATCACCAATGAAATGTTGGATGATAGTGAAGATAAGTTGATTAACAGGATCAGGGATAGTATTACCATCCGAGATAATGGGAATGCCATCAATACCAACTTTAACGGCGTCATAAACAGAACTTCTTTCTTCTTCAGAAAGATAATTATCCCACCATCCTTTGAGTTGACCAGAGAAGCCAGAGACAATAATATTGACTATGACAGCTTCAGAACAATTATGAGAAGTTTGATAGGCAGTTGCAACCATAGTCATATGGTGCAGAGTATTGAGTATATTATACTCTGATTGACCATCTATGTTCCATTCATAGACATTGTTACCATTAAAACTTTTAAAGCTTGTATTCTTTTCTTCAAGTAGAAGATCAGGAGCAGTAGCTTTTTGGTAATAAAGCTTGGAAGGGTTTCTCCAATTATTAATACCAGTTATAGGATTAATTTTAATTTCAGATTTGTCATCCGATTCAGGAGAATCATCACAATGACTCAAAGTATTGATATTTTTAGAACGAGTGTTATGTTTGTGAGACTGTTGAGTCTCTTGATCCGAATAATGCGGAGTATCAGGAATTACTAAAGTACTTAATTTCTCATCAATTTTTTTAAGAAATTCATCCTGAGACTGTGATTGAGTAGGTTTTAATTTTGCAAATTCTCTTTTGAGTTGATCACTCATTTTGAAAGGTCTGAACAAAGGTTTTTCCAAGGTTTTAGAAGAAGATGCCGAGGATGAAGAATCAATTTTAACAGTATTGTTAAGTTTTTCTCCTAAAACTTGAAGATATTTGTTGGTGTAATTAGATTGTTCAATAAGATTTTTAAAATCCATAGAAGACATTTCTTCATCTTCATCCTTTAATTTAAAAGGTGAAGCAAGAATAGATTTACTTTTGTTATCAACAAGTTTAGGGAGATAGAAAGAGGTTGTCGGAGGAAATTCAGACTTAACAACTTCTCCTTCTTTCAAATGCCAAACTGTGATGACATTAGCAGATTGGGGAGTTTTGAATGGATAATCAATGTCCTGTTGGACAGAATAAGCTTGGAACCAATCAAAGAAAGGAATATTTAACTTAACTTTACTTTATTAAGAAAGTTATAAAATTCTTCTTGAATTAGTTGCCTTTTAATTCCCTTATAATTTTGGAAGAACCATTCTTTTTGAGGAGACCTTTCCTCAGAATTAAAGTCTTTCCTAAGGGTTTCTTTATCAATAATGAACTCAGATAACATCATAAGGTTCATGCATAGAGGAATAGGTTGGAGATTGAATAGATTTTGGGGAATGAATAGATTTTGGAGAGTGAATAGATTTTGGGGAGTGGATAAAAGTTTGAACACTATTTTTGTCCTTTTGGGTATATGAAGGTTTAGGAATAGAAGAAGAGGTGTCTAATCCTTGAAGACCAAGATTGAACCTACTAGGTTCAGAACGTTGAAACAAGTGGTTTAGACAGAAAAAGATCTCCTATAGGATTGTATAAATTGAATTCTTCCATATCTAGGCAGATTGAAAATCTTCAGAACCTACTAGGATTAGACACCTCTCCTTTCGTTCTGAAGATTTTCAAACAGTTCCCAAATCTGCCCTTTCAAGGAGATCTGAAGATTTTCTCTACAAGGAGATCTTTCTCTGAACCTAGTAGGTTCAATCTCCATCTTCAAGGATTAGACACCTCTTCTTCTATTCCTAAACCTTCATATACCCAAAAGGATAAAAATAATGTTCAAACTTTTATCCAATCCCCAAAATCTATTCACTCTCCAAAATCTATTCATTCCCCAAAATCTATTCAATCTCCAACCTATTCCTCTATGCATGAACCTTATGATGTTATCTGAGTTCATTATTGATAAAGAAACCCTTAGGAAAGACTTTAATTCTGAGGAAAGGTCTCCTCAAAAAGAATGGTTCTTCCAAAATTATAAGGGAATTAAAAGGCAACTAATTCAAGAAGAATTTTATAACTTTCTTAATAAAGTAAAGTTAAATATTCCTTTCTTTGATTGGTTCCAAGCTTATTCTGTCCAACAGGACATTGATTATCCATTCAAAACTCCCCAATCTGCTAATGTCATCACAGTTTGGCATTTGAAAGAAGGAGAAGTTGTTAAGTCTGAATTTCCTCCGACAACCTCTTTCTATCTCCCTAAACTTGTTGATAACAAAAGTAAATTTATTCTTGCTTCACCTTTTAAATTAAAGGATGAAGATGAAGAAATGTCTTCTATGGATTTTAAAAATCTTATTGAACAATCTAATTACACCAACAAATATCTTCAAGTTTTAGGAGAAAAACTTAACAATACTGTTAAAATTGATTCTTCATCCTCGGCATCTTCTTCTAAAACCTTGGAAAAACCCTTGTTCAGACCTTTCAAAATGAGTGATCAACTCAAAAGAGAATTTGCAAAATTAAAACCTACTCAATCACAGTCTCAGGATGAATTTCTTAAAAAAATTGATGAGAAATTAAGTACTTTAGTAATTCCTGATACTCCGCATTATTCGGATCAAGAGACTCAACAGTCTCACAAACATAACACTCGTTCTAAAAATATCAATACTTTGAGTCATTGTGATGATTCTCCTGAATCGGATGACAAATCTGAAATTAAAATTAATCCTATAACTGGTATTAATAATTGGAGAAACCCTTCCAAGCTTTATTACCAAAAAGCTACTGCTCCTGATCTTCTACTTGAAGAAAAGAATACAAGCTTTAAAAGTTTTAATGGTAACAATGTCTATGAATGGAACATAGATGGTCAATCAGAGTATAATATACTCAATACTCTGCACCATATGACTATGGTTGCAACTGCCTATCAAACTTCTCATAATTGTTCTGAAGCTGTCATAGTCAATATTATTGTCTCTGGCTTCTCTGGTCAACTCAAAGGTTGGTGGGATAATTATCTTTCTGAAGAAGAAAGAAGTTCTGTTTATGACGCCGTTAAAGTTGGTATTGATGGCATTCCCATTATCTCGGATGGTAATACTATCCCTGATCCTGTTAATCAACTTATCTTCACTATCATCCAACATTTCATTGGTGATCCATCTTTATGGAAAGATCGTTCTGCTGAACTCCTTTCCAATCTCAAATGCAAAACCCTAGCTGATTTTCGTTGGTATAAAGATACTTTCCTTACTAGGGTTTACACTCGTGATGATAGTCAACAATCTTTCTGGAAAGAAAAATTCTTAGCTGGTCTTCCAAAATCTTTAGGAGACAAAGTTAGGGATAAAATCCGTCATCAATCTCCGACTGGAGATATTCCTTATGAGCAATTAAGTTATGGCCAATTAGTTGCTTATATACAAAAGGTAGCTTTAAAAATCTGTCAAGATGATAAAATCCAACGTCAACTTGCAAAAGAAAAGACTCAGAATCGTAAAGATTTAGGATCTTTTTGTGAACAATTTGGTTTACCCTGCACTACAAAACCTAAAAAGCATAAAAAACAGGAACAGAAGCAGGTTAAAACATATAGGAATTTTCGTAAGAAACCTAATTACAATAAAAGGTTTAAAAATGAAAATCCTAAGTCTAATACTGAAACAAATAAATTACAAAATACATCTAAACCAATTAAGCCAACTATTTGCTACAACTGTGGTAAACCTGGTCATATTAGTAAGTATTGTAGGCTTAAGAAGAAACTTAATAACCTAAACTTAGATCCATCTATTGAAGAACAAATCAATAATCTTCTAATCCAATCTTCAGATGAAGATTCTGGAAAAGAATCTTCGGAAGACTTAAGTCAAATCCATGAAGATGATTTATCTTCTAGTGATAATTCACAGTCATCACATGATATTAATGTCCTGACTAAAGAACAAGATCTTTTGTTCGAAGTCTTAGATTCTATCAGTGATCCCCAAGAAAAACGTGCTTACTTAGCAAAATTAAAATCATCTTTAGAAACCAGTTCTTCTAAATCTAAAGAATTATTGGTTCCTAATAAATTTAATCTTAAAGATACTCTTAAAAAACTGGAAAAGAATATTACTGTCAAACCTATAACTGTCCAAGATCTTCAGTATGAGATCAATATTCTTAAAACTGAAGTTAAACAAATTAAAGAACAACAACAAACACATCAGAACATCCTTCTTCACTTACAGAATGAAGAGACATCTGATGAGCTTTTAAGATTAAAAACTGATGAAGATAAACTTGATGAAGATAAAAACCTAAAAGATGAAGAATTTTTAGGATTAATTAATCAATTAACCATTCAAAAATTCTACATCCCTATCAAACTCAATGTAGGTAACTTTGACCTTGAAATTGAAGCTCTGTTTGACACAGGGGCAGATTCAAACTGCATTCAAGAAGGTTTAATTCCTACTAAATACTTTGAAAAAACTTCTGAACGGCTTAGTACTGCTAGTGGTTCAAAACTTCAGGTTAATTATAAACTTCCTAAAGCAACTATTGAAAATGATAATTTGAAAGTTGAAACACCGTTTCTCCTTGTTAAAAATATTTATCTTCATCAAGTTTATCTTCATCAGTTTTTAATCTTAAAAGCTCATCAGATGTCTCTTCATTCTGTAAGTGAAGATATATATATATATATATATATATATATATATATATATATATATATATATGAGTTTTATAAGAATTGTTGTAGGAAAAGTATTTGTATTATGTTATAGAGATTCGTTTTGCGTGCCGGAGTTTTTTTTTTTTTTTGCTGCGGGCCCCACAAAATGTTGTGAGTGTAGGAATTTTTTTCTGGTCATGTTAAATTATAGATGATAAACCCTATATATATATATATATACACATTTATCTATTCATCTAAAGAGTGTCATTTAGCTTTAAACACAAATTACATTCGTAAAATAAATCAGTAATTTTAGCGTACATGTATTGCTTTCAACGCACTATACTATATTTTATGTAAGTCCAAAAGAAAGAGTTTCTTTTATATTAATTTCAGTACATTATGGAAATAACTCTTGAAAAGCTACAAATTTGTTTTTAACGTTTGTATTTTTAAAATAAATTTAAACTAACAATTTATCTGGTCCGGAAAAAATAAAATGTATAGGTTCAATGAAGTTAGATCTTTTAAAATTTGACTTGTAGGCAGTTATAAATTTGATATTTTTTTGGTAAAATAAATGGGGAAGGATATTGTAACAATTAATTAGTGTTACTACCAATCAATTTTATCGTTAGATCGATTATGTTGATCCAACGGTTATATTTATTTTCTTCTTTGTATGGTTATGATTCCTCATATTTAATATTTTATATTTATTTTCACATTTGTATGATTATGATTTCTCATATATAATGCTTTCACATTAAATATAAGGAATCATAACCATAACAAATGGAAATAAATATTACCGTTGGATCAACATAATCGATCTAACCATGAAATTAATTGGTAGTAACACTAATTAGTTGTTACAATATCTTACCCAAAAATAAATTAGATATATTTTAAGAGAGTAATTAAATTATAAATTATTAAGTAAAAGAAAAGGTTTAAAAGGAGAAGAAAAAAAAAAGCAATGTATCTTGGCGCCTAGAGTATTCATTAATTTCGATCCCGTTAAAAAGGAAAAAACCTGAATTTGGATTTTGAAATAAATGACAAGTTGTTGATAGGTCATCTATCTATCACATGCAACCCCTTGGCGCCCCGGTAAAAGACTCAAATAGGAAAGAAATGAGTTTCCAGAAATGTTACAACAATTTCCAAGTTTATTCTGTACATTGGATTTTAAAAATGCTACCAAACCTGTTAATCTATCCGTCTGTAATAGAACCAAGCAATGGCACAGCAAGTTTCACAGCTCTCAGTCTCGGAAAATAAGCTTCTCTTCAATCTCTCACACACTTGGTCCTCAGAGAACACTGGACTCGGCCCAAGTGACAATGTTGCTGCTGATTTCGATGATGGCTTTGTCTTTGATATTGATCCTAGCTTGCTAGTGGACCATCATAAACTAACCATTGGCGACATGATCGGAGAAGGGTCTTACTCCATTGTCTACAAAGGATGGTGGGCACCCCTACCCCTGGTTACTACTATGAATTTGTCTTTTATATATTTTTGGCTTTATTCATATATACTTGCGTGCGTGTCTTTCCCGATTTTCCGTTTGCTTTTGATTTCTTCTTTGATTTAATTCACTTATTTTGTCGTGAATGTCATGATCAACCCTTTTGTTTGATGGTTTTTAATGTATCGTCTTGCAACCTTACTATTAATTTTTCTAGGAAATAAATCCTCTCATGTGGAAAAAACACATGATATGATCATGTGAAAAGATCACAATCATACAAAGGTAAATCAACGGCTATGATTTCATAACTATCTATTTTAACATTTTTCTCTCTCCTCCTTTATTATCATCGATCCACCTTTGTATGGTTATGATTTTCCACATAATATGAGCATGAGAATTTTCATATGAGAGGATCCAGATCCAATTTTTCTATGTTATATATATATAGTCGAGTTCAATTGTGATCATTGAAGCTTAATTTTGTGGTCCAATGAATTTTGACTTGAATTTTTTCCTGGATCTTTGGGTTTCCATGTCAGTGGCAGACATTAATTAAGTGCTTGTTATCTACTATATAATATATATTTTAATAACGAAGCTATCAGACATGAAATCTCATAAATTCTATGTGGAAAATTAAGTTGGGGATGATACCACAGTGCAAACAAGGTAACCCCACTCAATTGATACGTATATCCTTAAAAGATGCTGTGCATATTCTTCTTTTTGGGAAGTGGATGAAAGTAAAATATGAGAGCAAAATCCTCTTGGTTTATTACTCATAATCCATCTAGGTTTATATTAGTAATATAAACTTGTCAAGACATAGCTCTTATTAGTGCAGTGACTCTCAATTTGTGGTTCAAATTCTTGAGCGTTGAGAATAGAGACTATTGAGTTAGGTAAGTAGATAACTCAGAAATTAACATTTTATACCAGAATTCAAGTGTGAGTGATAAAATTTTGCATTGTGAAGGAATAAGTTAAGTAAGGAACATATAAGTGAAATGATTGATAAACTTAATCCTTAAGATTTTGGGTTGAGATATGAGTTGGTTGACACATTTTTTTAAACCTAAAATTTAGTTTAAAACTAAAGTTAAAAAAGAGCTTAAAAAATAAAGTTAAAAGTTATTTGATAATTATATAAAATTGTTTAGAAATGATAAAATAATTTGTTATCAGGGTTCATGTTTTCTCATGTTGTAGGAAAACGGGAGAGAAAAAAGTAAAGATAAGTTAAATGTGGGTTCCACATTTTATATTAAAAAAGAAAGAAAAATTAATTGGCACGAAAAATGAATTTGTGCAGGAAAAATTAGTGCTTCTCTCATGTAGCAGAAGATTATTATTTCCCTTGTTATTATGATGGATTATTAGGACAAATGATAAAATTTAGTTTAAAATAAGAGTAAAATTGTAAAATAAATACAAGTACTTCAAAAAACTGACATACGTCTTAAAAAAAAAAGTCTCTTCATGGGAGCTTCTAACTTTTAACTTTTTTTCATCATTATAGAAAAATGTCTTTTATAATAAGAGCTTTTATAAAATTATATTTGATTAAACTTCGACTTTTTTTTAGGAAGAGAAGCTAAAAATAAAATATAGGCTCTCAACGAGGAGATTATTGAGAATTTAAGTGTTAGGGATAAAGACCTACCTTAGAATGAATGACTTAAGACATAGAATATATAAGTGAAAGAATCAATAAATCAAATACTTTTAAATTTTGGGTGGACGTATATTTTATGCTACCCGTGTAACCTATGAAGCAACGACACTTCAAAACTCCTGACGTGTCGTGTTCGACACTTCCCGACACTTTCTGATACTCCGACACTCCAACACGCGTTATAGAGACTCAAAAAAAGGTTCAAAGAGTGCATTGCGTTGCATTTTTAGTTCTAACAATTAGATTCGTTAGATTACGATTACCATTTTATTGAATTTAATATAAATATTTGTGATATTTTATGTTTCTTTACAAAATTGATGGCTATTATAAGTTTAGTTTCATTTTTTTTGTTAAATTATTGAATATTAAATATAATATATACTACATAAATTAAAAATATTATTTAATATCAAAACGTGTGCTAACATGTCAAAATCTAATATTTTTTAGAATTAACGTGTTAGAATGTCATATCATATCGTGTACCGTAATATAATTGCTAATGCTAGATAGCGTGTAACAACCATCACTATAGAAGAGAAGCTTATCTCGAAGTTAATTGAAAAGTTTGTCTTTATATGGTGATAGTTTTTAGGATACAGGGGAACATCCGGCCTGTGTTTACTTTCCAAACGGATAAATGAGTTCTCTACTAACAAGAATATGTACTGTAGCCAAATTATAGGTGGCAACATGTATGCAAATTTTTATATGGCTGCAAAAATATCAAAACAAAATGATATTGTGAAGACCAAGAAAACTAATGGATGTGCAAGCATTTTTATTTTCCCATTACATGACATGTGCGAGTTTGTTTCATTAGAGCATTTTAAGTGTACGAAAACCAAAACTTTTCCATATAATGTTTCCTCTAATACTAAATGTTTTATTGCTAATTCGTGTTGTTTTAGGTACGAAGACCATCCTGTTGCTATAAAGGTTATACTCCCAGAAAGAACCAGGGATGCTACACCCGAATGTAAGGCGAAATTTCAGAGGGAGGTGAATTTGATATCTAGGATTAAACATAAAAATATTGTGAAGGTATTTATTTGATAGTGTCTTCTCTTACGTGAATGCCTTCATATTTGTTTGATTCTCTCTAAATTTAATTTACGGTGTTAAGATCTTTTTAATGATTTATATATTCTCTAACACACCGCTCGTGCAAGAAGGCGTGGATATTGCATGGGCTCAATTTTTTGTTTACCTTTTTTGCTTTTTTTTTTACTTAACTCCACTATAAAGTGGGAGACGGTGATGATCGAACTCGTGACCTTTTGATCACTGAGGCTCTGATACCATATTAAGAACCATTTCAACCCAAAACCTTGAGTTGTTGGGTGAAAGTCTTTTTAATGATTTATATATTCTCTAACATATGGATGGAGATTCTTTTATTTTTTCACTCATATTAGGTAATTATATCATCAGTCACAAGCTACACTTAATTTGCATAGGCTGCTGTTTGTCATTGAAAGCATAGAAGCTTTTTCCTTTTTTTCTTAGGGATTGCAAATGTGAAAGTATTCATAACCATGGATTTGTAATCAATCTACGTTGTTTACCACGTTTCTTATCTATATGTTTTAGCAAGAAAAGTAACGAGCTTCCTTTTTCAGCAACAGAATGAAAGCTTTCATACCATTTATTCTTCTGTCAACTTCCAGAATAATGCTTAAGATATCAATAGATTAATAAATTTATGTTTAGAAATTTTCCTTTATGGTAGCTATATATATAAGGCAATGTACTAACAGACATGAGATCCTGCCACTCATTTTTCTTCATATCATACACATTAAGATTGAAAGAACATGGCATATAGTATGTAAAACATAGCATGATCCATTTTTCTTTGGAGGTAATAGGACAACCGTTTCATAAAATTCTATGTTCTAATTAGTGCCTAAGGCTCAAAGCAGTAATTTCAGTTTTCTTTGTTTTAATTTGTGATTCTCGACACCCTAAACATAACTATCATTCGTCAACACTAAGTCTCTTCTTCCACATAAAAGCAGACTACCTTAACATTTCAGAGTTGGCAAAGTTGAATGATTTAAACTTCTTTTGCAGTTTATTGGCGCCTCTGTGGAACCATCGATGGTGATAATCACAGAACTTTTGGAAGGTGGTTCACTTCAGAAAAACTTGAACAGCATCTATCCAATGACTTTAGATTTGGAACAATCTTTAAGTTTTGCTCTGGACATTTCTCAAGCTATGGAGTGTTTGCATGCAAATGGCATCATTCACCGTGATCTGAAGCCTAGTAATCCTTTTCTTTATTCTTTTAATGAGTTTTTCTTTATATAATTTAATGAAATATTTTTGGTTCTGATGAGTATCCATATACGTACTGTCATATTTGTTTTAATTTCCAAATGTTTTCTACTATAAAATCAGATTTGCTTGTGCTTTTGTGAATGCTATGTCTTTTCTAGGTAATTTACTTCTAACGAAAGACAAGAAGCTTGTTAAACTTGCTGATTTTGGGATAGCTAGAGAGGATATATGTGATGAGATGACTTGTGAGGCTGGTAGTTACCGATATATGGCTCCTGAGGTATATTTCTTGGATTATATATATATATATATGGGAAGATTATATTTACAAACTTTTTGTTTACAAACTCTTACAAACTACATTAAATATGACCGGTCATACTTCAATCAAGAAGTGTATGACCGGTAATACTTTAGTGTAATTTGTAAAAAAAATTTGTAGTATATATATTTGTCTCTGCTTAAGGAAACATATCACCATTACCTGTTCCTATATTACTACAGATTCTTCATCATGTCTGTCTAATTCTTCCAATATTTGCACTAGTTGTTCAGCAAAGATCCACTTCCAAAGGGAGTAAAGAAATTCTATGATCGCAAGGCAGATGTCTACAGCTTCGCAATAGTTCTGTGGTCCTTGATCAAAAACCAAATTCCATTTAAAGAAAGGGAAAATTTGATGGCAGCATATGATACAGCAAACGTATGTAATTACTTAATACTATTCGAGTTCTAATTCTACTCTAGAAATTCTTCATTCCCTTCTATTTTTATATCTTCCTTTTATGGATTTCAATAAATCTTGCATCCTAGTAGTTTTAATTTTTCTTGGTTTAAATATCTTCACTTCAACCATAAGGTGTTTGCCATAAATGCTATGATATCTCAAGTAGTATATAATTGCAAAATATGGCTTACTCTCCTGTTCGTATTCATTGTTATTTTTTCTTGTGCATCACTAGATATGATCAGCGATCAGGGACATAATATTTTTATTGGTCCTTCATATAAACCCTACCCTGACTTTATAATTTGGTGTAGTTCCTGAAAATAAATCTTTCAGGGGTTTTACCCTATTCTATATTTCTGATATTTTTAAAGCAAGAATAACAAATTAGGTGTCTTGCTATATGCCAAAGGGGGAACGAATTATGTTGGGTGTGGCTCATACTTCGCATATTGATGATGATCCTAGTTGTCGGGGTCAGCAGAAAGGCAACTCGGGGAGGCAGGAGAGCGCCCCCAGGCCCGTAGAGGCTAGGCACTGTTGTGGGACTCTGTTTTATTGTAATTTTCTTAGCAGTTTGGGCTTGGGCCCATGAATAGTTGCTGTTATGGTTTTCTAATCCTATTTATATTTGCCTTATAAACCGAGTGACTTGTAACGAGTGGCGATGAGGTGAATATAGTACAGACAAGCTGGACGTAGCCTAAATTGGTTGAACCAGAGTAAATCGCTGTGTCTATTCTTTCTCTTTTCTTTTTCGTTTGCGATTTGTGTGTGGTCGATTTCCAAGAAATTACACATATTTCACGTACATAAATTAGTGATAGAAAATAATATCACAGAAACGGATTTATCCATCATTATCGGGGAGAGAAATATTTTTATCTCTAATAATGACATAATTTTTTCCGTCTCAGATAGAGACATCCTAAAATTCGTATCTATTAGAGACTGGTTCATAATTTCGTCTCAACTTTGTCACTGACGAACTATAATGTAACGGATTTTTTTTTCATCTCTAATTCCGTGACTAGCCTACTTAGTGACGGATATATCTCACTTAGTGGTGGAATTGTTCCATCTCTAATTGCTCTTTTTGTAGTAGTGAGGATTGCAAGCCTTAATGGCTCACATTTTGGTCTGAAGACTCTGAATATATAGCAGTTATGGGTTTGGTAATTACATAGTTGTGAGATTTAATCCATTAAACAAGGGCATGTTGTGATATAATCTATGTTCTTGCTGGTTGTTGCAGAACAAAAGGCCAAGTTTGGATGAGTTTCCACAACATCTACTTCCCCTCGTGCAATCCTGCTGGGCAGAAGACCCAAAACAGCGACCAGAATTCACGGAGATCACTGAAACACTGACAATGTTTCTCCAACAATATTGTTACTCAACAAGGACTGCACTTGCCAGCATAACTGAGATTGAAGAAACCGATAGTAACAGTGAAGAATCATGTCCAAAAATACTGGCCAAAGGCCCAAAGTCTGTGAAAAACATTTCGAAACATGATCATGAGACTATAATAAAACCCAAGGACCGCATTAAGTGTGAGTCTGAGTCTGAGAGTGGAGAACAGAACCCCTTCTCTGACACAGCGGAAAGCAAGCCAGAAAAGAAAAGCAAGCTCAAGGGTTTACTCAAGTGTTTTCGCAGTTCCTTTGGCATTTGATTTGACATGCCTTCGCATGCATCAAGAATGGTGTCTCAGTTTCTAAAGGCTTAATATAATGAAGCTAAGGTTTGCACTGCTGTCTTGAATGCAATAATTGGAATTCAGCTGCTTATTATATGAAACTTTTAGAAAACAGAATTCAAGGACTTAAAATGTCATTAATGCTTTGTCATATTTATATTTATTTATTGTGGATTGTTTTTTCTGATCTTGTAGTCCTACCCAAACCCAGCATTAGTTTAGTGCCTTTCGTCGTGTTTTTAGGTGCGAATACGTTGTTTTTTTTTTTTTCTGTCTCTAAAAACATAAATTTACTCTTAAAATTTTGGTCTTTGCTAACTTACAATTATGTTGATACTGATTAATCCATGTCATTTGACTACAGAATATATAGAAGTAGATCACTCCTAGCTTATCAATCTCATCCCGTCATCAATCCGCTAAAAAATGAATTATCTCGTCTTGCTCCGTTTTTGAAAGTGGGATGAAAAATTCAGCCCACCCTACCCCGTTTAGAGGGTTGGGCTGGTTGGTTCGCCAGCCCAACCTATTTTACAATGACCCGCCATCAATCTGTCAAAAAAATAAACTCACCCCGCCTCATCCAGATTAACTGGTAGGGGTGGGTTGGCCTGCCGAGCCGACTCTACTTATCATAAGGGTTATGTAAAAGCTTCTATGCTCCAAATTCTCCATCATTTCGAGTCCAATAATAAGAAAAGGGAATGGATAAGGATCATGATTATTGGGATACATGATAAAATTATCACAATTAATTTGTGCATAAATAATTAAAATGATTATAATCATATTAAATAACATATGCACAATATAATTCACGGTTTCTCTCTTTTGTAGCATGCATGAAGACATAATTTAACTAGTTTAGTGAAACCTTACACCTACTCTCTCTTTTTTTATACCAACTCCTAACAGGCCTATTGTCCTTGTGTTTGGGCTGTGCCTAATAGGCTTTAGGCCTTGTTTTATACTTTTTGAGCTAAATTGCTCGTATCCACAACAATATTTATTTATAGTTTGGAGCCATATTTGGATGAGATTTGAAGCGTTTGGACAAATAGAAACAATCTCAAAAGTGAGAATGAATCTCATCCACGTGGAGGATTTGATTAACAAATACGAAGATCCTAAAAACAACGATAACGATCACAAACAGAAATATGACACTGTAAGCGAATTTATTTATTTTTTTCATTTCGTTCTCCTACTGCTTTTTTCATGATTTGGATAATGAAGAGTGAAGGTGCAGAATTGTAATTACTGAGGATTTTAAATTTTAAATTATATAACCAGCGATAAAGATCATACATACGCCCACATATGTATAAATTATAAAAGCCATTCTCTTTATTATTTATTCACAATTAGGATCATATAGTTTATTCTTTAAAATCTACTTTTCACGTTCAAATCTATTTTTCTTTATTGCTTATGTATATACAGAGACTCAGAAGGTAAGCGCAAGTCAGAGCGCTCAAAACGAAGCCTAATTTCGCTCGAGAATAACTAAGTCGAGTTTGAGTGTAAAGAATTAAACTCGATGTAATTTTTGATTGGGATTGAACTATATAGTTGACATAATATTGTAATGGTTAAAATTGACTCGATCAGAATACTCATCAGTAAGTTATTGGTTGAATCAGTCAATTTATATAATAATATATGATAAATATAAAATTAAAATATATTATGAAAAACAATAGAGTTAGTTTAAAATTGCATGCCTCACTTAACCTATCCAACATTACAAAATCTGGTTTTCACAATATTAATTTTACGGTTTATGACTTTTTTTTTTTAATTAACAAAAAATTATGATACTCCGTTATTGAAATTAATATATTATGTATAATATGATAACAATTTTAAATAATATTTTAAAAAATAGGAGAATGTTATACTTCCAACCTATTTTCTTTTACAACATCTTACAACGAATATCATGACCGTTGATTTCCGTCAATTAACGGTTAAGATTTTCACAAATAAAATTTATTAATTAATTATTAATTCGCAATAAATCTTAACCGTTGATTGGCAGAAGTCAACGGTTAAGATATTGTAAGAGATTGTAAAGGAAAATAAGTTATAAGTATAACTCTCCCTAAAAAATATATCTTTTATGAAGAAGATTGTACTTACAATTTTTTTTTACAACCATATATTTACATCGTTGATTTCCGTCAATCAACGGTTATCATTTATTATGAATTAATAATTAATTCGTGAGATTAATTTACGAAAATCATAACCATTGATTGACAGAAACGGTATTAAGATATGGTTGTAAGAGATTGTAAAAAAAAATTGATTATAAGTATAACCTACCTCGTCTTTTTATGTTTATCATAGTTAAATAAAAGGTTCTTTTTGCTGCATAAATTATATGCACTACTTCTAATACGACATCATTTTGGACAAAAATCATGATGTTTTTATAATTTTAATTTATTTCAAAGTTAGTATAATCTTTATAATTATAATTTTTAATATTTCAATTTTAAAATAACATCATTTTTTAGATAGATGCAAATAATTTATTTGTATTAACTGAAGAAATATTTTATTTTTAAATAAATTAGTTCAAAAGAAAAACATTATATTCTTAGCATAATTAACTCAGACAATGAGCGGAAACCGGGGCGAAGTACCGGACACGAATATATATGGAGAGAGATAGTATGAGTGTGTGCCAGCTGGCCTGGCATTCAATACCATACGCCAGATTAAAATAATAATGAAAAATAAGAAATTGAAAAAACAATAGTTAATAATGTTATCCTAAGTCCTAACCACAAACGCAAATAGTTGTGTGATGAGTCACGGTGTAACTTGCAATGGACCAAACCTAATCCAGTAAGACATTGACAGCTGTAATCCTCTTTCTGGCACTTGTCACGCAGAAAGCCCCAAACCCAACCAAACTCGCATTCGTTGGACCTTGCCACTTGCGACTACCTTCAACTTGAATATGTTTGTTGCGTTTGATTTGATTTCGGTTCAAGTTTCACGTAAAGTCCTTACCATACTACCATTTCGTTCCTGTCTCTAACATCTAAAGAGGAGTCACACAAATTTTGCCACGCACTCTCTTTCTTTTCGTATTCTGTGGTCTTTGTTTGTTATACCGTACAAAACCAAAACAAGACCCAAAACGAAACCTGTTTGGTTCGTTACAACAAACCAAAACAAAGCAAAGTCCGTAGTTGGACTTAAATCTTCCTTGTCCATCCCAGTTGGACTTCCACCTCACCGTTTTTCAACATCTTTCGTAGCGCCATTGAAACAGGTCACTCCCTCTCTCTCTCTCTCTCTCTTCTGTTTTTCTGTTAATTATTATATATTTATGGGACAGTGATGTTGGTGCGTTGTGCTTAGCTAAATTAGTTTTATTCATTGGTTTTTGGAATGTGCACTTTGACTTTCACTTCATTGTTCTGCTTTCTTTTCTTTTGGGTATTTGATTGAAATGAATTTCCGTTTGCTTCAAATTCTGCCCTCTCTCAGAGAATTCCGATTTTGCAATGATTTTATCTTCTGCTCTTCCTGATTCTTCGCTAATTGGTTGTTAAATTTGTTTGCTGCCGTTTGTTAATAGTCAAATTCTATTTAATTAGTTTGTTTTTTATCCTCTCCACACGAGAATAGTAAGCGGAAAAAGAAAACTTCGAAGAATGATGATTATTTCGACAGAATCCCATTGTTCTTATGTTTGCAGCAATGCTCAGTTTATTTTATTGTAACTATAGGCTTATAGCACCAATTTACCACGATTTGTCTTTGACGTAAGGTGTCTAAAATAGGTTTTGGTTTGTTTTGTTTTGCTGACTCAAAAGCGGAATTAAAAAACAGCAATGTGAAATATTAAATACTAGCATAATCTTACGGATAAGAAGGCGAAAAAATTGGAGGAAAAAACTACTTTTGGTTTCGTTTGATAAGATACAGAGAAGACATACAATGAAAAAACTACTTATGGTGTCAAATTTTTAAATATCGATGTTATATAAAATGAAATATTTATATAGTTTCTTTCCTAAATTTGTTTATTATTATTTTTTGGAAAAGTTCTTTTTTTTTTTTTTTGATAAAAAAGTTCTTTCTTTCCTAAATGTTGCGGTCACTAATCATCTCTGATTTAAAAAGAAGGTAGCAACGTACTCTTTCTAACATTTTTGTAAGGGAAACATTTTTCTTTACAGGAGATAAAATTATTTTTTGTAATTTAAAATTATATTATTTTGATGGTTAGAGAATTAATGAAAGATATTTTAAGAATTTTGTTTATTTTCTTATAAATTTTATCAAAATATCATTCATAATTGTAGGATTGCTGCATAAAATTTTATCTCTTATAGCATAAGAATTATTTTAAGAATACTCTGTATTATTGGATTATGTTATATACTTGTTCAATAAATAAAAAATAAAAAATTATAATTTCTAAAACAAGTAAGACGTGGTTTAATAATAAAAAATACAGAAAAATATTTCTACAGTTACCCGTAGATAAGTTATCTGCATTTACTCCCAAAATGAAGACGTCGTTTTGATATTGAAATATTAAAAAATTATAATTATAAAGATTATTATAACCCTGAAATAAATTAAAATTATAAAAACACATTGATTTTCGCCCCAAAATGACGTCGTTTTGGGTTCAATGCAGATAACTTACCTGCATTTACCGCATAAAAAAGAGAACCCTATAAAATATTTGAAAAAATTGTATTACTGGCAATCTTTGAAAAAGAAAGTTACAACGATCCAAAAATGGTTAAAGCGTGATAAGGCCAAGTTGGTTACGACGTCTCATCCCTATTAATTCCATATGTATATGCTACCTATATAGATGGTAGGTATATAGTGAAAAAGTTTGGAGGTTTCTATATTACTATAGTAAGTGGTGTACAGTAGAAGTATCGTTAATCTTTGGATTTTTCATCTGAATTCATGAGAGATTCTTGCATAGACTACTCAGCATAATTTTCTGTTGATTGAACCAATAAAATATTGTCTTGTAAGGTGAATTAAATCTGAAAAGTGGTTAAGCCAAGTACATTTAAATACCTATTCTTAGTTTTGTTTTGTTTTTTCCAAATACAACTAGTCTTGCATCTTTCTTCCTAACCAATTTCAAAATAAATATATGATGTGACTAAGTGATGATTTGTCAATACATACAAGATTTTTTTTAATTCAATATACAATAATAAATGCAAACTAAATAGAGGCACCATAGAATTCCCCTAATAAAATTCTTATTTTAATCTTGATATTGCGCTTAACTACACATAATTAAGATGACTTTAAGCACGATTGTCCTGATAAATAATATCAGTATATTCAGTCCGGAAGTAAGATACAATCAACTAAAAACCTAAAATCACATCACTGGAAATTGCTCTTATATACGTGAATACAAATATCCACACACACACACACACACATATATATATATATATATAGGATCTTTTGACACTGGTGTCAAATTTGAAGTTTGACACCTCATCTGAGAGCTGTTAGATCAAAAAAATCAATGGCTATCACATGCTTACAAATTAGAGTCGTTGATCTTTTTTGATCTAATGGCTCTCAGATGAGGTGTCAAATTTAAAATTTGACAATGGTGTAAAAGGATATATATCTCTGTGTGTGTGTGTGATGTTGCTAACTCAGGAAAAACTTGAACATAAATATATTGTCTCCATGTCTCTTTCATGCTTTCCTTTTGTGAATCGGATTCTTATCATCCTATTTGTTGCATGAAAAGACTTAGTTAATGGGTAAGCTATTATCTCTTGTCCATTTGCTAATCAATGATTGTGTTTAAGGGGTAACCACTTCAAGTGAGGCTCAGTATTACAATTTTTTTTTTTCTTTCTTTTACTCAAAATTATTGAACTTTGTTTCTAGAATTGTAAGACGATCTTAATACTTTGTAGTTGAAAAGTCACTATGTTAAAAGAAATTCCTTTCTTTGTTAATAGTATTTGTTGATTGCATTAATTTTCTGGTAGATAAAGTGGAAATGTAACTAATTGTCATCTTTTAAGTTAGTCATATTAGTTTTTAATTTAAACTTGGATTCTCAGATTTGATCACTTAATGTTTTTTCTCAGATTCTGTTTTTGAAGTAATCCTATTTATCTTAAGACCTAGAGCATCAACCTTTCCAATTAAGAATTGTTGTTGGACCATTAATTCAAATCTCATCTAGAGAAGTATAAGCTTTTCACCCTCCTTGTTGATATTAATTTATTTGGTTCTAAACGAAGTGCTTAACAATTCATATTTTGGGACAAAAGATCTTGAAAACAATATGCTAAACTTGATTAGATTTGAAAGTTGCTGATAATTAATCTGAGTGCTACTAGTGATATGTTATTTTATATCTTTATTCAGTGTGTGTTTCTGACATTCGTGCTTGTTGATATAATGACTTAAAACTGTTATCAGAACTTGATCTGATCACAAGTCTTTTGGTTTGGTGGCACTGAAAGGGAAGTTTTTCTGAGTGATCTGGATGGGAACTGGAGAAGAAAGCACGGCTAAACCTTCTAAACCAACTTCTTCTACTCAGGTTCTTTCTTTACTATCACCCTTTACGTTTTTTAATTCTTCTGGTCCTTTGACCTACGTCCTTATTATTGTTTCTGTTAACTATTAACTATAGATACCGTTGGCACCTTCGTCGTATCCTGATTGGTCAAGCTCCATGCAGGTTGGTGTAAAATGTGATATAGACTTTCTAATCAAACTTTTGTATCTGTGACAGCTCAGATAAAGAATTTTGGTATCTAACATGTAAGTTTCTCATTTAGGCTTATTATGCTCCTGGAGCCACTCCCCCTCCTTTTTTTGCTTCCCCAACTCCAAACCCTTATTTGTGGGGAAGCCAGGTATATATATCATATTTCATTTTTAATGTATGTTAGCATACCCTATGGCAGAGAAAGTTCACATTTACAATTTTTTCTATTTTTTTTCAGCATCCTCTAATTCCACCATATGGTACTCCTGTTCCATATCCAGCTATGTATCCTCCTGGGAGTGTCTATGCTCATCCTAGCATGGCAGCGGTATCCCACTTGCTCACTCTAATCCCTTTACCCCTCAACCCCTGGGCACAAAAATGTGATTTCTCTGTAATAGTTACTTATACAAAATAAATTCACATGCTTCTAGGCAACTTTAAATGCTAGGTCTGTTCTAGTTTTGCATTTTATTTACAATGTTCGCTTTTTGTTCTTTTTGGCTTTTTAATTGTTTTTGTAGACTCCAAGCGCCATACAGCATGGTGCAGAGTTTGTAGACAAGGGACCTAATGAAAAAAATGGGGTTGCTGCTAAAAATCTGAAGAGAACAGCTACAAATACTGGTTCCAAAGCAGGAGACAATGGAAAGGCACGCTCAGGGTCAGGAAATGATGGAATCTCACAAAGGTTTAGCAAGCCACTGGTTAATTTTAGATCTTTTTTAGAGTTTTTTCTCCTCAGTTTGCTTCCTTAATATCCATTTTTTTACAAATTTCATTAACAGCTCTGAAAGTGGATCAGAGGGATCTTCAGATGCCAGTGATGAGAATTCTACCCAACAGGTATGTCACTGTTTAGCATCAGTACTTGTGCTCTCACTTGTTTAAAGTAAATTACTAAATAATAGTAACCTTCTCGAAACCTACTTGGCTCATTCATACAAACTACTTAGCTGTCTCTATTACTTTTTAATTTTTTTGGTAAAAGTCTCAATTGAACTGGTTTGATTGAAAGAATGATGATCTTTTTTTCCTTTCTGTTTCCTGCAATCTCATAAGTTATATTTCTTTATAGGAATCAGCTACAAACAAGAAGGGGAGCTTTGACCAAATGTTTGTTGATGGTATGCTGCATCCTTCTTCATGATTAACTTTCTTTTTCACGGTTGCTCAAACAATTTTATGTTTGGGGGAACCTTTTCAGGAGCCAATGCACAGAACAATTCTGTGGGTGGAACTTCTCAATCTTCCACACCTGGAAAGCCTGTTGTGTCAATGTCTGCAACTAATCTTAATATTGGAATGGACTTATGGAATGCATCTCCTGCTGGTGTTGAAGCTGCAAAAATGAGACATAATCAATCTGCTGCCTCAGGAAATGTTGCTCCTTCAACCATAATGAGACGTGAAGTTGCACTTGGTGAACAGTGGATACAAGTATGGTTCCCACATTAGTTTTTCTTAAAAATTGTTCTTAGCATGTTTTACTTTTTTTTCTTTCCACAGTTAACATTTTATTATCTTCTTTAAGCTTATTTTAATAGACTAGAAAAGCATTTTAGTTTTGCTGATACCTTGTACTTCCCATAGATAGGTGTCCATTATTGTATTGCAACTTTGCATTCTTTTTGGTAGGACGAACGTGAGCTGAAAAGACAGAAAAGAAAACAGTCTAACAGAGAATCAGCTAGGAGGTCAAGGTTACGCAAGCAGGTACTTTGGAATTTCTACTTCATGTTCCCTTGTTTAAGTGTGACACTAATTGCTATGTATTTGGAGGCTGGAAAAGCTATCTTTATTTGACTATATTCAATGCTACTTTATTACAACATTTGGATGTGTTTTTTATTTTTTGTTCCAACCAGGCTGAGTGTGAAGAGTTACAAAAGAGGGTGGATTCACTGGGAAATGAGAATCGAAATCTGAGAGAAGAGCTTCAGAGAGTATCTGAAGAATGCGAGAAGCTTACATCTGAAAATAATTCTATCAAGGTAAATTTCCCTGACCCGACCAGGTTGTCATGTTACAACCTCAAATTGTATCATCTGACTGCAATTGTTGTCTGCAGGAAGAGTTGGAACGATTGTGTGGGCCAGAAGCAGTTGCTAACATTGAATAAAGCAGATTTTATTATCATGCTAAAGGCAACCATAAACTCCTAGAAGAGCAAATTTGCAGCTGGGACTTTATCAATGGCCTAATTGAGAATAGGATATAATTTTTCATTTTGTTTACAAATCGATACCATTAACCCTCAATTGTGATTCCCCTGATGTTTTAGACGCCAATTGTTGTAATATTCACCTGTGCGGAAGAATAGATAATTGTAGGCTAATTGAGCACTGACTCTCATAATTTAGTTTGGCAACTGCTGTTAAGATGCAGCTAATTTTCAGCACCGTGTAAGTTTAACTGTTGACCCACTTTTTTCGTGTAGTTTATTTATATTTGTGCTGACTGAAGCTGCAAGGGTTCCTATCGGAAGTTAGTGACAATTGCCCATCATTGTAGTGTTGAGAATCACTGTGCGGTGAGATCAGTTTTACCTATGTTTTTTTTTTCCCGTAACATCATTTATACCTAATTTTACCTATCAAATTCACTTTTAAGTTCTCGTGTTTGAACTTCGAAGACAACTGAACTAAATTTAATGAGAACTTTCACTAGAATTTTTAAAATCCATTGGTTGGTGATTTGCATCATAAAATAATCTAATCTTGGCAGCTTTTTCGTTAAAATTTTATACAATGAGCAAGATAAGTATTTTGTAAAATCCATGTTGCAAAAGTAACTTGTAATGAAAAAATATAAATGTAAATTTTTAGTAACAACTGTATGAAGACTTGTAAATCGTTTGAGAGCAATGTAAGTTCATAACGAGCATTAGTTTATAAACTTAACAAAGAAAAGATGAACCTCGAAATTCAAATGTTGATCCAAATCTTTCGTTATCCCCCGGTTTAAAATAATGGTATGTCAGCGGGAGAATTGCAAGTGTGATATACCACTATAAAACGTGTTTATCAACAAGATATTTACAGCTTCAGATCTTTGAAAAAGCAGCAAATCTTTAGAAAATTTATCTACCACATCCTATCAAGAGAAAGCTTCATGTTTTTTCAATGAAAAAATTATAAAACATTTGAAAAAAACTAATAGAAGAAAGCAACGTCGTGATTGATGCACAGGTTGGCAGAAAGTAGTTTAGACACTCTTATTCCAAGCAGACTAATGGGCACTCTTTGTGACAGCACTCATCAGTTCATGAGTCTCAGCGCACCGATCTATTATTGTTTTGGTCCGGCTCAGCATCAGACACCGGAAGTTCATTATCAGCTGGATTATGTTGCAGCGATCTATTTGATTCAGTAGGGCCTCTCAACATTTGATTCGCTGACCCGCATAAAAAATTTCAAATCGTAGTTTAGTAAATTGAATAATGTGCAGTAGCTATTGCAAAGCACAGAAACGTGATGTTTCACCTGAATGAGTTATCTTTACTACCATGCTCCTGACAAACTGTATCTCTGTTTGATGTGAATTGACAAGTTTGATCTGCAAGCATAACAAGTCAAACTGTGAATACAGTTGTCCTTAAAAAGGTTAAAAATGAACGCTATATTTGAAAGAGGATCCTGAGCATGTTCCCTTCTGTCAGCTTTTATATTTAATGCTCGGAAAATAAAAAATCTAGGAAATGGATTTCGCCCTCTTTGATGGGATCACGAGATTCTTCTTGATAAAGTCAAAAAGAAATGTATGGGGCATACCACTTCAGAATATGCATGGCCTAAAACTTGATCAATTCTCGCTTGATGCCTCAACAAGAAGGGGCGCAGGTGGTTCACATATAACTGCTTTGCTCCCTGCTTGAACACAAATAGTTTGTCAGCAAAATAACAGAACAGAGTTGAGGTATTAAAGAGACAAATTGTCAACCATAGAACGTATTAAACAGAGAATACAATATAGTGCTGTTAATAACATGAAGATAATGCAAAATAGGAAGAGGGAGGATAAAAAAATTCTAATAACTTAAATAAGGGGGAAAGTCCTTGGAGAATTACGAGACAAAATATCCATCCAAATCTAGGAATCAACTTACAACTACAAGAATATTGCAAGAGACGCACTGATTGTTCTTCCATGGTCTAAAAATGTTTTTAACTATATGGTTATCAGAGCTTCATCTAGCCTTAACACTTACCAATTATTAATCAAAAAGGGCATTTGAACAAAATTGATTTTGGTAAAATTTTGAACTTGTACATGTAACAAAATTCACACATCTTACAGTTTACACGATTAGATTTACATCTACAGTGTCATATCAAAACTTTTATGCAGAAATCGACATGCAATCCAATGCTTTTGCGTATTAGCTGTCTCTTTTTGTCTCTCTAATAGTTGTCCATAAAGCAATTATAATGCTCTCATATTCCTAGAAAGAAAAGACAAATATAAAGTAGAAGATAATGATGAAAATTTCAACATTTTCAAAGAAATTAATGCTATTACAATTGCGAAAAAGACCTGTGTATTGAAATTTGACTATTACAATTGTAAAAAAGGATCCGTGTATTGAAAATTGATTCCAACAATGATACGATACAACATATATACACACTACATGTGAGTGAAATAAGGAAACTAAATCAATCCTAATTAAGAAGGAAAGAAACTGATCCTAATTGATTGTGATTGATTCCCATAAATAAGGAATTTGAGAACACCCTTAATATATGGAAGTAATAATTACTCAGATTTTCCACAAATACACTTATCAAACGCATGGTGAACTGCTCTTTAGCAACGAAAATATGATAACCAATTCAACGTAAAAGAAAAAGGAAATGAAGCGAAAAAAATATGAAGAGGGGAAATGGCATAAGGACAACAAAGAAAAAAAAGGAAAACCACAGGGACATAAGATAGAAACATACAAAAAATAATTCAACTACAGATGGTTCGAAAACATCATTATAGATTCAACCTCATTCTGAGTCTTTATAACTCACACTAGTATATGGAAGTTGAAGCCAAACAAGAAATGCAAACTTCAGGTGATAGTACATAGGAAACCTGCAAAAAAATAAAATAAATAAATAAAAAGCGATTTGGTTCCCCAATTAGTTTGGAATATAGATGTTGTTCACGTACAAGCAATTTAGTTCATTATGAGTCCCACAAAACTAATAATCCGGATAAAAGAATGAAAGGATACTACAACCATGAGATAGAACCTTGCTAACAAAAAGGTAGTGTATCATATGTTTAGAAAAAAAAAAATAGACATCTGAAAATTTCAGGGGAACAACCCCATACAACCAACTTAATGGATTACGATGGGAAAACTATACCAAGAAATAAGCTTGTCTGTGAATACTTCGATGAGGCTGAATGAGCCATAGGCTGCAAATATCAAAAGAGAAAAAAATATAATTAATACAATAAAATATGGGTTGTGTTTAGACATGATAATGCAGAGAGATTGAATTCAAGTATTGTATTGGAGGAGGGAGGGGGACGTTTTAGACACCAGGAACTTTATATCAGAATAGGATGTGGTGTACTAGCTATAGGAAACAGTAATACTTAAGCAGTTAAGGGTAGAAATCACAGTAAGTCCTTTATTCTGGAAAAATTTTGAAAATGCTCAGGAACAAATTTTTATCAACGGCAAGCCCAATGACATGCAATTAGAGTAAAGTAGGATGCATAAAAATGGAGGGCAGGGGCAGATAAAATTCTATTAATCTCTCAAGATGGAAAATTCAACATAACTGGAACAAATAAATCAGAAACTCAATCAAACAAATATTTAGAGATTTCGAACAAATACTTTAGAGATTATTAATTTGATCAAGTCAAGTCCTTCTAAAACAAAAGTGTCAACATGATGTATATAAATCATAATTTTGCCAGATTACAAACATCTTGTCATCCTAATAAACAAGATTTTCATGAAATGGCTTCCCAATTGCTTTATTGTCACCAAGTAGAGAAATATATAAGATAATACTACAATTTTATGTCAGAAAGTTGATTATGTACAGAAACTAACAGGAGTTTATCATGCTGTATAAATCAAGTGGTAAGTTAAAATCTTTTTTCATTATAATTTTTTGAAACAATTCTAATGTTGGAAATCGTTAGAATATATGGAAAGATATGTCAAAATATCTTCATTGCATCTTAGAATAATATTAAAGTATTTTAGATCATCTCTTAGGATTGGTTTCCATATATCAATATATTTCATGATTTGCATCCTTCTTTAATTAGGATTTGAAGTATAATATTAGTATAAATAAGGATTAGTACTTTGTAGTTTGTATCAGATCATGACCCATCCTTCATATCAAACCAAAATCAATATTATATTATTTAGTCTTTATTCTCTCTTTTATCATCCCTACATATTTTTTTATAATTTCAACATGATATTAGAGCGATACCATCTTCCGTGACCTGTCCCATCACTATTCCACTGCCGGGTTCCCTAAAATATGAAGCTCCATTTTATTTCCATAATTATTTTCATCTTTCAGGTTAACAATTTCCCTTGTCAAGTTTTCCTTACAGCATCCTCTCTATATCTCTCCACCACACTACTATTAGTATTGTTGCTCTCTTAGTCAGCGAATCTTTTCCTCAATGCCATCATCTTCTCCAAAATCCTTAGATCAGTTCCATGTTGTCTCTTCAGTAGCCTCCTCTCCACCATTCAATGACACTCCTCCAAATTGGCCGATTCCCAGTGGTCTAAGGTCCAACCAACCTCATCTTGCTATTCAACGACTTTTCCAGAGACTTCTTTCTATCAATGAGTCATACAATAATAAACTAGTAACGAATTGGCTGTGATTCATACCAGCATACCATTGTGAATCATACCAATAGTGAATTCTCCTATATCACTAATGAATCATGCCAAGAATATATTCTCCAAGGCTATGATACACACCAGCCTCAATTTTAATTTTTTTTGCCTCCTAAGTCTTACTGTGGTTTGAAGCTTTAAAATGATGTTCTTGATGAACTCGGAGAAGTTTTAGTTCTTGCTGAGTAGAAATGCTTGCAAGGAAAGATTTGCTGATAATCATTCCAACGAAGTATCTTCTTCATTGGTCATGCAGCAGTCCAACAAGTTCTTCAATCTGATGATCATTTCAGTCATCTTGCTGAGTTGCTTTTCCAACAATGCTCAACTCTTCGAAGCGTCCAATGTTGCTGAGTTACCTTTCCAACTCAGTTTTTCGGAGTCCAAATTATAGTTTTTGGTTAACTTTCCATTTTAAAGGGTTCACTTGTAGCAAGCTTAAAGCTTAGTAAGCTTTAGCTTGGGGGAGTATTAGAATATATTAAAAATATCTCATAATATCTCAATTGTATTTTAGAATAATTTAAAGTATCATAGATTATTTAATCTTTATTCTCTCTTTTCCTCCTTCCATACCTAAATCCCTATAATATCAGCAAAAATAACAACTCATGAGCAAACAAGGAACCTCATTTAACCTTTCCTGTCATTGAAATGTAGTAACACTAGATATGTTCTCCAACCCCCCTCCCTCCCAAAAAAAAAAGAAAAAAGAGCTAGGTACATCATAGCCATGTCAAACAGTCACACCCTCAATCGCATCATGCAGTCATTTAGTAGAGTTACTCTTTTTTATCTATTTTAGGGGTGGTGAAAAGAGATCAAAAAAGGAAATGAAAAAGGTAGGTTAATTTGTACCTGCCCAATAAAGAAGACACCTATTCTGAGCATCTTGATCTCTATTTTCTATTGCCTTGAATGTAGAGTACACAGGCAAAGCAATTCCGACAGAACAGCTGCAAAAACAGAAGGTTAATAGTTAAATAATAATTTTAACCACAAACCAGCTTAAAATTAGAACCGGCGGTAATAGTGAAATGAAAATTATATGACCATGCTGTCCGAACTACAACGTTGGAACCAAGTGGACAAAGAAGCAAACGGAGTCCAACCTGCACCAAATAGTTCAAACATCAATATAAGCATGCATTTTACATCACTGATAACAGACAATGAATCCGGTAGCATAGTACCTGTTATAAAATCAATAGCTAATCACTATATTTCATATTACTTTGATATTAGCAAGTAATAAAAGCATGTTTTAATTATAATCAAGACTAGCAAGTGATGGAAATGTAGAATTTGGTGACGCTGTAGAAACTAAGAACGCGATTATAACAAAAAGAAAATGCTGGGAAGCGGAATCAAAACCCTAGCGGAAGACAAAACAGGGGGAAATATATCAGAGAAAAAGAAAATGCCTACCTCGCCAGTTATGTTTGATCCTAGGAGAGCCATTACAATTCCCAAGCCACCATTCCCTTCCTTTCCAACACAGTAAGGAAATTTGGGTGTAGTTTAATGCTTTAAGGTTTTGTCAATCGTAAAACACCATCGCAAAACAAAAAGTTGAACAGAGGCCAGAAAGGCTGGGAAAAACCAAAACTAGGGCCCGGCCCAAAAAAACAACAGGCTCCAGCCCAAAAAATAACACGTCTCCATGAAGCCCCAGCATCACAGGATGGGGAATGGATAATGCTTTATCGCCCTGTAGCACCGAACTATGCTATTGGATGATTATCGGAATTTTTTATTTATTTATTTTGGTTGAATAAACTGCAAGGAATTTCATTTTAATAAAATCAAATATTTACATCTATTATAAAATGTTTTCACGTTTCACTCTATTTATTATAAAATTTCTGTTCACTTGGAGTCAGACCTTTTTAAAAAAAATGATGGGTCGGGTAATGGAAGTAAGTAATCTTAATGAGTTTGCAATCAATTTTTATAAATTTGTATATCTCCGATCATGATGTTCTTTTCGGTCCAAAATGTCATGTGAAATCACATTAGTCGTCTCTACACTGAACTAGTTATCATTCGTGTACAATGCAAGGTTTGTACATTATTTTTATTCTTATAAATAATTGTTTAAATTTTTGTAATATATCTGAGGTGCAATTTAAATTATTCAAAGCATTACCAAAGACGTTTATTCAATTCAAGTTTGATATAAAAGAAGGAGAAAAGTATCTATCATTCTAAAGAATATAAAGTTGTGTCATTTTAAATGAGAAAAAGAGATAAATAAAGAAGGAGAGAGGACAAAAAAATATAAAGGTGTAGATCTCACCTCTTTGTGATAGTAAAATGACATAAGTTGTGTCATTTAAAAGGGCAAACATTTATGTTATAAAAAAAAGGACAAACATTTTTTCTCATAAAAGAAATACTGTTTTAAATACCTATTTTTAAATTATGAAAATAAAAAATTGCTGACTTGAATTTTGAGCTGTTTGTTGACCTTAAATTAATTTCGCTATGGTTGCCACTTGCCAAGAAATAAAAGGGTAATATAATGCATTAAATCACTGCGTTAAAGTATATTCCTTAGCAGAGATTTTACACTAGGGATGGATAAGATGAGTGAGAGAGATTTCTTTCGTTAATTTTTTTTGTAAATTAAATTTGTTATCCGTTACTAAAAAATGAAATATGAAAATTATTACTTGATCAACTTTCGCTTGATGCCTCAACAAGAAGGGGCGCAGGAGGTTACCATACAACTGCTTTGCTCCCTGCTTGAACGCAAATAGTTTATCAGCAAAATAACAGAATAGAGTTGAGGCATTAAAGAAACAAATTGTCAACCATAGAATGGATTAAACAGAGAATACAATATAGAGCTGTAAATAACAGGAAGAAAATGCAAAATAGGAAGAGGGAGGATTAAAAATATGCTTATAACTCAAATCTGGGAATCAACTAATAATATCTACAAGAATATTGCAAGAGGCACACTGATAGTTCTTCCATGGTCTAAAAACGTTATTAACTATATGGCTATCAGAGCTTCATCCAGCCGCAGCACTTACCAATTATTAATCAGAAAGGGCGTTTGAACAAAATTGTTTTTTGGTAAATTTTTTAGCTTCTTACATGTAACAAAATTCACACATCTTACAGTAAATCAAGTTTTTTGCAGTGTCATCAAAACTGCTATGCAGAAATCCACATGCAATGCAATGGTTTTGTATATTAGCTATCGCTTTTTGTCTCTATAATAGTTGTCCATATAGCATTTTCCAAATCATAACGGTCTCATTTTCCTAAAAAAATAAAAAATCAC
This sequence comes from Gastrolobium villosum, assembly GCA_032173675.1. NCBI lineage: Eukaryota > Viridiplantae > Streptophyta > Magnoliopsida > Fabales > Fabaceae > Gastrolobium > Gastrolobium villosum. Next base: position 95,605 of record JAVKPL010000259.1, read on the forward strand.
TCAATGAAATCCCAACTTGCGTGCATTTGGGTGAGGGAAATCCTTATTTATTGTCTTACCCTTATCTCTCATTTTCCTAGAAAGAAAAGACAAATATCAAGCAGAAGAAAATGATGAAAATTTCAACTTCTACAAAGAAATTAATACTCTTATCAAACTCCTAGTGAATTGCAGATATTTTTTTAGCAAAGAAGATACGATAACCAATTCAAGGTAGAAGAAAAAGGAAATGAAGGAAGAAAAGGGAAGAGAGGAAATGGCAAAAGGATCAAAAAAAGAAGGAAAAACACTGGGACATAATAAGATAGAAACATACAAAAAAATAATTCAGTTATCGATGGGTCAAAAACATCATTATAGACTCAATCTGAATCTAAGTCTTAATCAAACTCACATTGGTAGATGGAAGTTGAAGCCAGACAAGAAATGCCAACTTCAGGTGATAGTACATAGGAAACCTGTAAAAAAAATAAAAAAATAAATTGCAAGCGATTTAGTTCATTATGAGTCCCAAAATACTAATAATCCAGATAAAAGGATATTACCAACCATAAAAAAATAATTTAAAAGAGAGAAAGAGATAGAGAATCTTGTTAACAAGAAGATTGTGTATCATAAATTAAGGAAAAAAAGGTAGACCCTTGAAAATTTCAGGGGAACAACCCCTGACAACCAAGTTAATGGATTATGATGGGATCAAACTGTACCAAGAAATATGCTTGTCTGTAAATACTTCAATGAGGCTGAATGAGCCATAGGCTGCAAATATCAAAAGTGGAGGAAAATATCATAATAAATATAATAGAATATGGGTTACGTTTAGACATGGAAATGCAAAGAGATTGAATTCAAGCATCATAAAGGAGGGGGGAGAGCGAGTGTTTTAGACTTTTAGGAACTTGGTATCAGATATTAGAATAGGATGTGGTGTGATAATTCTAGGAAACAGTAATACTTAAGGGTCGAAACCACAACTTAGTTTCATTATCTGCTTTTCATCATCTGATAAATCACTGAGTATGTTGAGCACATATTTGGTTCCCTCACTCATAATAATAACTTGAGAATGCTCATGAACGAATTTTTTTAACAGCAAGTTCAATGACATGCAATCTGGAGTAGAGAAGAATACATAATAATGGAGGCAGATAAAATTCTTTTAATCTCTCTAGGTAGAAAATTCTACACAAATGGAACGAATATATCTGAAACTCAATCAAACAAGAGATCATTAATTTAAGTCCCTCTAGAACAAAAGTGTCAACATAGTGTATATAAATCATAATTTTGCCAGATTACATACATCTCGTCATCCTGCTAAGCAAGATTTTCATGAAATCGCTCCCCAATTGCTTTATGGTCAACAAACAGGGAAATATATAAGATAATACAATAATCTTATGTTTGAAAGTTGATTAGGTAAAGAAATTAAACAAGAGCTTACCATGCTGTATGAATCAAGTAGTCAGTTTTACTATTTTTTCTTGTAATTTTTGAAAACAATTCTAATGCTAGAAATTGTTGGAATATATGAAACTATCTCATAATATCTTGATTGTATCTCAAGAGCAATTTAGAGTATCTTATATTATCTCTTAGGATTGGTTTCCATGTAACTATATATTTCATGGCTTATTTCCTTTAAATAGGATTCGTAGTCTAATATAAGTAAAATAAAATTAGTTCTTTGTAGTTTGTATCGCATAACACATTCTTCATATCAAATCAATTTTCAGCTTATTTAGTCTTTATTCTCTCTTTTCTTTCATCCCTACTTAAATTCCTTTAATTTCAACATAATATCAGATTGATACCATTTTCTGTGACCTTTCTCATCACTATTTCACAACAGAGTTTCCAAAAATCAAGAGTTCTACTTTATTTCCACGATCATTTTCTTCTTTCGAATTATTCAGCTCTCTGGTTTTGTTTCCCTTCTGGCACCCTCAACCTCTTCACTGCGCTATTGTTAGTGTTGTTTCCCTCCTAGTCAGTGGGTTATTTTTCTCACTGTTGGCATCTTCTCCAGAATCCTTAGACCGGTTTGTTGAGCCTCTCTCCAATCTCCACCATCCACAACCATATGACAATTTTTGGTTTTGGTCGACAACCACACCATCTGACTCTCCTCTAGATTGGCCCATTCCCGATGCTTTCAGGTTAAATCGACCTCATCTTGTTATTTGACGACTTTCCCGGTGACTTCTTTCTACCAATGAGTCAAATAGTGATGACTAAGTAATGAATTGGTTGTGAATTGTGATTCATACCACCCTCCCATTGTGACTGGAATTCTAGAGAATAACGAAAGAAGGAAGAAGATAGAAAAGTGGAAAAGAAAAATGTGTTTCTTGCCTTGCTTGAATTACCTTCAGCATTTACATATATATGCAATCAGTTGAACTGATTTGCGTAACTATCTAATATAAACAGTTACATTTCGTTTCTATCTAACAAACTAAACTAATTATAGTTGATAACTGAGTTATCTCATCCTTTTTGTTTCTGTCATGATTTGTGGGCTGTATATGTATGGTATTGGACTTGGGCTCTGTGTGTTGCTTTGTGGACTTGGGCTTCTGTGAGTCATCCAATAACACCCCCCGCAAGTGGGACGTAATAGGTTGTGAAGGCCCAACTTGAGGATGGCTGGAATGAAGGATTTACCTGGCAAAGGCTTGGTAAAGACGTCAGCAAGCTGGGCGTGAGAAGACACTGGAAGAAGATGGAGAAGACCTGAGCGAATCTTCTCCCTAGTCACATGGCAGCAAATGTCTATGTGCTTCGATCGCTCATGGAACGCCGGATTCTTAGCAAGGTAGATGGCCGATTTATTATCACAATAGACAGAAGCTGGTTGAGCCCAAGGAACGTGAAGATCATGGAAAAGATGTTGCAACCATTGAAGTTCGCAGGTGAGGGAAGCCAATGCTTTGTATTCTGCTTCAGATGATGATCTGGACACGGTGGATTGTTTCTTGGATCTCCAAGTGACTAATGAGGATCCAATGAAGATGCAAAGACCCGAAATCGAACGACGTGTGTCCGGACAAGAACCCCAATCAGAATCACTGAATGCTTTCACCTGAATATCAGAAGAACTGGAGAAAAATAGGCCAGCAGCAGGTGCATGCTTGAGATAACGTAAAACTCTGTTTGCAGCAATAACATGTGTGTCAAGAGGTTGGGAAAGAAATTGACTTAACTGTTGAACTGCATAAGAGATATCTGGGCGCGTTGTAGTTAGATACAAAAGTCTATCAATGAGACGTCGGTAGGAAGTGATATCAGTGATTGGGGTACCATGAGATCTACTGAGAATCACAGAAGAGTCCATGGGAGTGGTGCATGGACGAGCAGCAAGGAGCCCAGCGTCTGATAAAATCTCGAGGGCATACTTGCGTTGGTTGACATGGATGCCCTGTTTGGAACGAGAAACCTCAAGACCAAGGAAGTACCGTAAGGAACCAAGGTCCTTAATATGAAACTGATCATGGAGAAACGCTTTTACTCGTTGGATTTCTGAGCTAGCTTTTGGGGTGGTGTATCCCAAGGTTCTTTACATGGTATCAGAGTCTCACCGTCCCCACTTTCTCTTGTGGACTCTCTTAGCATCTCTAGAAATGTGGCCAAGCCTACGGTGCCATAACAGTGAAGTCTCTTCGCTTTGAACAACATTCCAAGAATTGTATCTTCCATGAACATTGATATCTCCATCTATCACATATAATCCTTCCTTACGTCTAGCAGAACCAATCGTCGTCAGGCAATTTTGGTGTTTCTGTTGGATGGAACAAGAAAAGTTAGTGAAGGTGATGACACACGAAATGGAACTTAAGAGTTTTGTGACGGATAACAAGTTTATGTGAAATTCGGGAACAAACAAGACATTATCTAAATGCAATGCAGATGACAGAAAAACAGTACCAGATATACTGGCTTTAACTATGGAACTATCAGGCAAAGAAATATTGACAGGATCAATATCACAAAAAGAAGAAAAATTTGATAAAAGATACGTGATGTGGTCTGTGGCACCCGTATCAATTACCCATCCCATATTTGTCATACCTGAGTGAGGAGTGTTAGTATGTAGATGTGATATGTGGACTGCATTTGCAGAGTGTTATGATGATACATTTTCAGGAGCATTAGATTTGTGTAGCAAATTCAAGATTTGCTTATATTGATCTTGAATAACTGTCATGGAAGGTTGATCTTGCTGCAACTTGATTTGAGTTGTGGATGAACTATCTTGCATATCACAGTTGACATTGGCAACCGAAGCATTATTGGTAATCCTCCTATAACCAGGTGGGAAACCATGAAGTGTGTAGCACGTTTCAATTGTGTGATTGCTTCTATTGCAATGAGTGCAAAATTTCGTGTTACCACTTCTTCCAGCATAACCACGGCCACGTCCTCTGAATCCGCGTCCACCATTATAAGGACCGCCATTGTAAGAGTTGTACCTTCTTGATGGATCTCCCATCACAGCCAAGGCTTGAGAATTATTAGCAAAATTCATGTTACCTTCGGAGACGAATTGGCGTTCTTGTTGTGATACCATTGCAAACGCCTTGACCACATTTGGCAAAGGATCAAGAAGCATCAACTGTGAACGCACGTGAGCATATTGCTCATTGAGACCTCTTAGGAACCTTATCGTTTGATCATTTTCTTGATACAAACGCATTCGCTCAGTAGCACCACACGCACAAGGAACCACTGGATTGGGAAGAGGCTTCAAGTTGTCCAATTCATCCCACATTATCTTCAGCTGAGTGAAATACTCACTTACTGATCTTTCACCTTGACACAGCTTGTGTACATCTTCTTGCAAATCAGACACACGAAAGATGTCTGACTTTGAGAATCTATCTCTTAAATCACACTATGCATTATAGGCAATTTCAATCCACAGAATTGACTGTGCTATAGTTTGGGTGATCGATCTATGAATCCAACCCAAAACTATAGTATTACACCGATCCCAGGCTTCAAAGGATGGATCGTCTTCAGCTGGAGCCACAACAACTCCATTGATAAAACCGAGTTTCCAAGAATGGTAATTGTTTCCATCTAACAAAGGAGTCACCAACACTTGCGATGGACTTTCATTTGGATGGAGAAAGAACGGAATTAGTCAAGAACTCAGGAACAACAGCTTGATTGGCCATGTTCAATCAATCAAGAACGAACCAAGAAATCTGAAGCAGATATCAGAGCATTGAATGCTCTGATACCATCTAGAGAATAACGAAAGAAGGAAGAAGATAGAAAAGTGGAAAAGAAAAATGTGTTTCTTGCCTTGCTTGAATTACCTTCAGCATTTACATATATATGCAATCAGTTGAACTGATTTGCGTAACTAACTAATATAAACAATTACATTCCGTTTCTATCTAACAAACTCAACTAATTATAGTTGATCACTGAGTTATCTCATCCTTTTTGTTTCTGTCATGATTTGTGGGCCGTATATGTATGGTATTGGACTTGGGCTCTGTGTGTTGCTTTGTGGACTTGGGCTTCTGTGAGTCATCCGATAATAGGAATCACCGATGATTCCTCCTATTTCACCGATGATTCATGCCGATGATAAATTCTCCATGGATATGATGCAAACCAGCCTTCATTTTGATTTTTTTTTTTTTCCTTTTTTTTGAGGGGTAGGGGGGACTCGTAAGTTTTCTTGTGGTTTGAAGCTTCCAAATGTTGTTATTAATGAAATTGGAGAAGTTTTAGTTCTTGCTATGTATAATTGCTTGCCAAAACATTTTCTGCTGATTATCTATCAAGCGAAGTCTTGTCTTTCTTGGTCAAGCAAGAGTCCAACCAGCTCTTATGATCATTCCAGTCATCTTACTGAATAGCTTTTGCAACATATTATTACAAATAGGGATTAGTTCATTTTAGTTTGTATCACATCATAACATTTTTCATATCAAATCAATATCAATTTATCTTTATTCTCTTTTTTCTTCCTTCCCTACCTAAATCCCTATGATTTCAACAAAAATAACAACTCATAAGCAAAACAAGAAATCTCAATTAACCTTTCCATCAACCAAATCCTGCAGTCATTTACAGGAGTTACTCGTTTTGATCTATCTCTCCATCTCTATTTTGGCGAGAATTTTTACTAGAAGCATAAGAACTACCGAAACTGCACGAAACTATCACAAGGGTTTATGAACAGAGATAAAAAAAAAAAACTGAAAATGGTAGTTAAATCTGTACCTGCCCAATAGAGAAGACACCTATGTTGAGCATTTTGATCTCTATTTTCTATTGCCTTGAATGTAGAGTATACAGGCAAAGCAATTCCCACAGAACAGCTGCAAAAACAGAAGGTTAATAGTTAAATAACAATTTAAACCGCAAACTAGCTTCAAATTACAACTGGTGGTAATAATGAAATGACCATGTTGTTCGAATTACAACGTTGGAACCATAAGGACAAAGAAGCAAGCGGAGTCCAACCTGCACCAAATAGTTCAGACATCAATCTAAGCAGACATCTTACATCAGTAATAACAGGCAATGAACCCAGCGGATTAATACCTGGGATAATTTCAACAGCTAATCACTATATTTCAAAGTTCTTTTGTTGGAAATAATCAAGTGTGTGGGTAGTGGTGAAGTAAATCTCATATCACGTTGAATTTGGTGACGCAGTAGAAACTAAGAACGCGACTATAATAATTAAAAAGAAATAGTAGGATGCGAAATCAAAACCCTAGCTGAAGAAAAAACAGCGGGAAATATATTGTGATATCAGAGCCGGGTTATGCTCACCTCGCCTATTATGTTTGATCCGAGAAGAGCCATTCTAATTCCCAATGCACCATTCCCTTCTTTTCCAACACAGTAAGTCAGGAAGGAAATTTGGGTGTAGTTTATGCTTTTGGTTTAATCAAACATAAATCACCATTGCAAAACAGAACAGAGGCAAGAAAGGTTCGGATAAACCAAAACTAAGGCCCAGCCCAAAAAATTACACGTCTCCGCAAAACCCCAGCGTCACAGCAATGCTCAATCGCACTTATATACTCTTCGTTTAGTAGAAGATTACCAAACAATTTTTTTTGGAATATCCAACTTTGACATTAGCAAGTAATAAAAGCCTGTTTTGATAGTAAGCAAGACTAACAAGTGATAGAAACGTTGAATTTGGTGACGGAGTAGAAACTAAGAACGCGATTATAAAAAAAAAATAAAAAATAGTAGGATGCGAAATCAAAACCCTAGCTGAAGAAAAAACAGCGGGAAATATATCAGAGAAAAAGAAGACCGATGCTCACCTCGCCTATGATGTTTGATCCGAGAAGAGCCATTCTAATTCCCAATGCAGCATTCCCTTCTTTTCCAACACAGTAACTCAGGAAGGAAATTTTAGTGTGGTTTATGCTTTTTGTTTAATCAAACATAAATCACCATTGCAAAACAAAACAGAGGCAAGAAAGGCTCGGATAAACCAAAACTAGGGCCCAGCCCAAAAAATCACGCGTCTCCGCAAAACCCAGCGTCACAGCAATGCTCTATCGTACAGTAGCACCTAGCTAAGCTAATGGAAGATTAACTGATTTTTGTTTTTTGGTTGAATAAACTGAAACGATTTTTTTTTAATGAATTCAAATATCCATATCCATTGTGAAATGTTTTAACACATTTCACCCAATATTAAACAAATTGTTCGTTGTGATTCGATTTCTCAGTATATATATGCATATATGGAGAATTACGTCACTTATATTATACTTACTAAATTGTCGATTCATATTTCATACACGGTTTATGGTTCACTTGAAGCCTTACGTTTTTTGGTACAAGTAACAGAGTAACACAATATACTGGTCGGTTTCTTTTTAGAGAGATTTCATTCTCAAAACTCAAGAAGTTTGAAATTATTAGGCTAGCAGGAAACTATTAATCCCTCAATATAATTGTTTTCGGTTTGCTACCCCTTGGCCTTTCTGCATGCTGTAGATGCTTTCCGGAGATATGCTATAGAATGTTCTTAATTCTTACCCAGCACAAAAAATAATTAAAAATAATATATAAATATATATAGAAAAATATTTTTTTGTCACATGAGATAAAATTATTTCTTGCAACACTAAAACTACATCATGTTGAGAGTTAGGAGAATTAATAAAAAATAATATTTAAACTTTTTTTTTAATTTTATCAAAAATAGTCTTCATTAATTTCCGAAATCCTTCCTTAAGAATTTTATTTATTTATTTTTAATGATTGGGTCACGTCAAACAACGGTGGCAGTTTGGCATTTGGAACATATTTCATAGCGGTTAATACCAAAACAAGAAAAATATGAAGCAATGGAAAAACAGTATAACTAGAAAGGTGGATGCCGAACTGTTATTCCATGCTGAATATGCTTGTCATATCATATAGACATTTAATTTCTCATTTTTGCAGCAAAATACTCCACACCATAAGGCATAAAAGATAGAAAGAACTATTTAGTCTGCCAAACCCGCAAAGTTCATTAGGATAACAAGAGTCTCCAACAAAGAAAGACTCCCCAAGTAAAACTACAAAAAACAAAATGGTCAAGAATAAATACAAGTTTATCTCCATCCCCCCAACCCCATTTTTTTTTTTTTTCCTTTCGTGAGATACCTTGATTTTCCATAATAATAATAATAAGTTGGACTTGGAAGTTGGAACCTGAGAACAATACTGTTATTATAGCACTATTTTGTTTATGCCATATAATCGTTCCCTGTCCCAATTATAATTTCCCTTGTTCTAAGTTCTAACAGTGCCATGCTGACGTGACAACCATGGCCCGCTCATGCCAGAAGAGCACCAGCTCAGCCTGGCGTTTGGCCACGTGGAAGCCTCTGATTTGTACCTTGGCCAACAAACATTCCGCTTGAAAATCCGCGAACTGACTTAACTGCACAGGCCTCATTCCGGCCCCGTAAAACGCCTCCCTCCACGGCGTCACCCGCCGACCGGAACCCTCCACCGCCGCCAAAATCTTCGGGCGTAGCAGCAGCATCTCAATTCTCCTCACCCATTCACCTGCTCCCCCTACCACCGTCGCATCCAGCGACTCCAGCATCATCGAATAGAACTCCAGGCTACTAACCACGCCTCGCCGGAACGACGACGCTGCCGCCGCCTCCGCCCACCCTTCGGAGTCCACAAAAACCACCACGCTGGGCGAGACCCTACGTACCTCTGCAAGGAAGGCGGCGGCGGAGACGAGGCGGCGGAAGATGGCCGGAGATAAGAGGACGGCGGTCTTCTCTCCGTCGAGGAACTTGACGGCCTTAAACGACAGCGTCTCGAAGGTCCTGAGAAGCACGAATTCAACCTGGACTTGGATTCTGAGTTCTTGAGCGAATTGGGTGAGATTCTGGCGGACGAGCGTGCTCTCGACGGCGTACTCTTCGGGAACGACGGCGGTGATTCGGAGGATCGGCGGGGAGGTGATTTTGCATGAGTCAGCCTTCTCCGCAATCTCCTTCATGAGAGAAGCGTATTGAATCCCGAGGCCTATGTCAAAGTCGATGACGTGCATAAAGGTGGTAGCATGAACGTGAAGGGCTTCGAGGAGGGCTTGGTTGGTGGTGAAGATAGAGAACATTGGAATCGGTGAGATTCCAGAGAAGGCCTTGAAGGTTCTGATGCTATGCACGATTTCAACCAAGGAAGAAAGCCGCGGGGTCCGGTTCGAACCGGAGAGAAGTGACTGGAGAGCTTCTTTGAAGTAAAACGCTGCTCGGTGGAGCGGTTTTCCCACGGGAGATCGTAGCCGTTGATTGAGCCGCTCCAATATCACGGGCGCAAGTTGTAGCTGGTTGTTGTCGAAGCAATCGGCAGCACTGATAAGCTCTTCGATGAAATCGAAGCCGTTGAAATCGTGAACAGAATGGTCGAGGGAGGTGAGGTTGTTGTAATTACCCAGGTTTTGGTTGGAGAACATGTCGGAGAGAGTGGTGAATTCTGCGGCGTGATCGAAGGGTGGGAACTCAGGGCCTACAGAGAGGTCGCATGGGTTAATATTATTGGGTTGGAGAATGGTGGTCTTGGATTCGTCGTGGAAGGTCAAGTCCTTCATGATGGAATCCCAATCCAAATCATGCAAAACATGGTCGTCGAGTACTTCCACACACTCTCGGGTGTGATGAGTGGGGTTTTCAAGGACAGAAGTGGGCTCGTAGGTATTGTTGAGATTGGGAGGGGTGTGAAGGGCAATGGTACGGTTAGCGTTATTGGGTTTTGGATTGGCCTGTGGGGATGACGAAACGGGAACTCTCATTGCTGAATAGGGAGGTCCCTTTGACGAGCTAGGCTAGGCTTAATAACAATAACTGTTATGCCTTTGTTATTGCTGGGCTCTTTGTTCAAAGTGAAAGAAAGAGAAGGAGGCTTTTGGTTTTTATGATTGTGTTGTGGGGCGTTTATCTTTGAAGGTGGGGTAATTACTTGTTTTATGGTCATGTCATGTATAGGAATTAATGGGATGAAATATGGATCGCTGCTGTCATATATATTTGAATTTTGTACTGTGATTTATATGACCTGACCTGACCATGCTTGACACGAGTCAGAGAGACAATGCTTTTTATCGTTGTGAGGCTTCAAGGTGAAGAGACACGCTAGATCGTCTTGCCTTTTTCTTTGCTTTTCTTCGTTGAAAGCTCAAACCTCAACGCTCAGTGGGAGGACATGTTTGGCCATGTAGCTATCACTTTTCAACATGAATTCCTGTACGTACACGAGATGTTGCTAGGAAAGAAAAATATCCACCCTTTCTAATCAAAACAATATATGTATACATTTCAGAACATACAAAACAATTTTTGCCCAATCACATTTCAAAATCAAGACAAATGCATGAATTATTATATTATCATTCTCTTAAAATCTTAACTGATTTGGGGGAGTTTTTTTTTTTTAGATACTTTACGTGGACCACCATACTCGAATTCTGAAAATCTCAATAGTTGACAGAATTCAAAGAGACGGAAGTGTAATTTATTTATGCTCTGTCATATAAATTTTTTATTATATCAAAATAAGTTTAAAAAAGTAATTCCTTTCTGCTTCATTCAAATTATAATACATAAACAGTGAAGGCGAACTCTAAGTTACATGTCAAATGATATTTCAACAGTAAAACGACAAGAGTCAAATAGCGGGCGTTAAAGGCTATAAAAGCACCTAGTCTAGACGTGCCGACTTTAAGTTTGGCCCACAAAAGTTCTAAATGGACCCCAAGACAAGCCTAGCACCACTAATCTTTAATTTATCTATAGGGTTTGTTTTTCTCGTATTGAATGAGAAAATAAATTCTTCCTATACTCATCATAAAAAGATGTGTCACTCATTTTTTTTATTTTTTATTTTGTTAATAGGTGTGTCTCACACTTCATGTTTCTATGACATGAAATTTGAATTCTCCTATAACATATGATTTATTTTTCCCTTTATTTATACCCTGACAAAAGCTTCGAGAAAGGTCCATTATTAACTTCTTTGTAAAGGGAGCACGGTTAGCGGAAAGTTTTGGCACTGTTATGTTCATACCTAGCTAGTAATATTAGCCGTTAAAATTACATTTCGTGAATAGCGAGTCTTCCTTCACAGAACCGCATATGTTCGTTATTGTTAATTCAATTGTCAAAATGGATCAACCCATGTAAATAGGCCTCCAATCTACTGGAATCTGAGCACTTTTGACTAACTCAGCTCTTTTGGTCATGTCAGGCTGCAAAAAAGTATTGGAACTTCGTATCATGTGAAAATGTTTGGTCATGTTCCATTGAATTGAACAATTTATTCATACATAGGAAGGAAAGTTCAGCTTTAATATTTGTGGAAATGATATATATAGATCCATGACTAGTGGAAATTTTTTCATGACGTTATTTGTTTCATATTCCGGTTGGAATACTATAGCTAGCTTTAGTTTCCCTTGCCTTGTTTGACATCTTAATTCAATGATGATCCTTTCCGTTCAGAGCTTAATCAGTTGCATCTTTTTTATGTGGACCTTCTTAGTCAATAGTAACATGGAATTTCGGCATTCGTTGTGCGGCAATGATACTGTCGTCTCATCTCATTTGGTCGGATACTTCATTTGTGTCATGTATCATAGTCACTAATAATTAAATACAGTTGTGTGTATAATTTTCTATACAATTACGTATAATTAACTTGAATAAATTATGTTATCATTCTCGGATATGCATCGATTATTTGTTTTATAATTATTTTTGCAAACTCAGCAATAAAGTAGAGAGTATTCTTGTCGTTATCCTTGGCCTTGTTATCATTTTATTATTATATTAATGAGCGAAAACTAAACAAAAAGAGGCGGGGGAACATAGACGTACTTGTCAAGAATCCAGCATTGTTCACACTTGAAAAGGAAATTCACTGGGCTTTTGGTTAATTATTAAAATTAATATATATAATACCAGCATCTAATCTTTTCTCTTTTTTATAAAAGAAATTAGAAAAAAAAAATTCACAAGCTACATTATTTCAAGAATTCTCAAACCGTATAAACAACAAAATAGTTGAAATTTTATAAAGAGAAATAAAGCATGTAAATTAAATAATCTCACCAAAAAATAAATAAATAAATAATTAATAAAAAAAATAATCATGTTAAGATAATTTATTTGATAAAACTATAAGATATATAAAGAGGAATGCAAATTCAAATCCATGCAATAAATGCATATCGTCCTCATCCACTCCCCTGGCAAAAAGAGAGAGTTACAATATATTTGAATATTTGTTTTTAGTTATTAGGATTTAGGACCCCCTTCATTAAAGTTATGTGATTTTAATGTTCCATATTAAAAAATATATAAAGAATTAGTGCAATACTTTAATTGAAAAACCCTTTTACACTAATTTTATAATTTGAATTATCTATATGAATTAATTTATTTTTTATTTTACAGTAATAGCTTTTAAAGTATAATTTACTTTTTCCTATTAGGATCAACATAAGAATCCTACGGTGTGATAAAGTGTTCTGGTTAAAAAAGAGATTAAAAATATATATTAAGCATTAATATACCTAATGGATTATAGGATTTATTAGTCATATTTCAAATGAACTATGTCTTTTTTTTTTGGTACATGAATTATATCTTTTTTTAGAACAAAATACTATGTTATTATTAATAACAAGAGGAGATAATCACCAATAAAGATTGAGTGCAGCGGAAAAAAACACATCTCTAAAAAAATATCAAAATTGAAATCTTAAATAAAATAAATGTTCGAAGGACATTCAAAAAAATATATGAATATCTTATTTTAAAAAATAAAAAAAATCGTTAAGGAGGATTGGATTCGTAAGAACCTCTCTCTAAGATCGGTCTTAGTTTTTGACGTGGAGTGCTGACGTGATGGGCATACTGATTACGTGCCAGTTGACCCACTGGACGGCTTTTTGTCGGATATGCATGCATGCCATTGATCGTTCAATGAGTTGGCGCGTGCAAACACGGCACGTGGTATATGGCAACCACGGAAGACCGATTAGGAATGTGAGATTTACATCTATCATTTAACATGACCATAATAATTTTCCTACACACACAATATTTAGGGGGACCCACAATTTTTAAAGCAAAAAAAAAACTCCAGCACACAAAACGAATCTCTATAATATAACACAATCAATTTTCCTATAACATAACTCTTATAAAACCCTAGTAATATATGTCGAAAAAAATATTTCTACTTTTCATAATAAAAATGGAATAGATCCTCTTATGTGAAAAAGTCATCTGGTCATGTTATTTGATCACAATCACTTATTGATGATGAGATAAGAGAGATAAAATTGTATACTTTTTAAATGAGTGGTTATGATCATATAACATGACCACATGCATGACCACTTTTCACATGAGAGGATCCACTCCCTTTCATTCCATTCTCACAAAGAGGTGAACCTATATCTTTATACTTTTTTGTTCACTATTTCTCCTTCTTTATCTATCTTTTTCTCTCACTTAAAATAACACAATTTTACATCCTTTAAAATGATACACACTTTTCCCATATATGTTTCGAGATATGATTAACCTGGGCTTCAAATTTTCTCTCTGTTTATTGATAATTAAATATATTCATATACTCTTTCTGTCTTTCATGTCTAAATTTTACACATAGAAAGATCTATTGCCTTGATTTACCTATCCATAAGTAATTTTTTTATCGACTAAGTATATTATTATTATTGAATCTTAAGGTTAGAAGAAGCCTAATCGTTGTACCTAACAATCTTTTTTCTTCTAAAATTGTAGCCGTAGCAAGGACAAGTTTATTTTTATTTTAGTCAATTTCAGTCTTTTTAAATTCAAGACTTAAGTATGATATATTCATTTAGTACGGGCAATTTGTTTTTTTTTTTTTTAAAAAAAAAATCTGACATTATCATTTTGAAGTTGAATTGTTTTACAAACTTATTTAAAGGATAATTTTATAATAAAACATTTAAAAGACTAAAATGTGTTTATTTCTAAATAAGTTAACTATCCTAAACCTTTGCATAAGACCTTCACCTCTATATAACTATATTGATGAAATTGTTAATGTGTAATCTTAATATACTAGTTAAAGAAACAAGAATAATTATATGGGGAAGGATATTGTGATAAAACATTTAAAAGACTAAAATGTGTTTATTTCGTTAGATCGATTAAGTTAACTATCGGTTATAAACCTTTGCATAAGACCATATTTAAAGTGAAAGCATTAAATATATATAACTGAAAATAAATATAAAGTATTAAATTTGTTAATGTGAAAATAAATATAACCGTTAATCAATATAATATACTAGATTAAAAGAAACAAGAATAATTATATTTATAGATTAAAGTATTTGTTATATATTGAGATTGAAAAAATATGTAATACTTACTTCTTTCAATAATTTAAAAATATTTAATAGATTGTAGCAAATGCTCCGCGACATCCCCACTTCCTTTCTAACATTGTCAATGGCCACTTTACCAGAAAGTTTGATCACTAATAAAAAAAAGTGTCTTTATGTCCATTTGCTCTTGTACACACCACTTTTAATTCATGTAATACACTTTGTCATTATTCAGATTATGCGTTTGATGACCAACTTTATAGGATTTCTGCTTATTTTTGCAGTCTTTTATGAGAACTGATTATTGCTAATTAGTTATTTGCAATTTCTACACATTCTAATAACAAATCGAGGGCATGTAGTGTAAACTATTACTCTAGCTAGTACGCCATATATAAAGGATCCAATGCTAGCCACCCCTTGTAAGAAAAAAGCAATTGAACTCCTTTTCTTCGTTCTTCTCTAACCATCCAATGTACCTTTTAGCCATGATAAGGGAAACTATTATAATCATAATATATGGTCCCTTAGCAGTCATATATATATATATATATATATATATATATATATATATATATATATATATATATATATATATATATATAAAAAAAGAAAAAAAAAACATACATTAATAATATATCACTCTTGATTATATATTTGACTTAGTTTTCCATGATGTTAAACTTGTAGAATATGTTGCACCGACACTACACGACAGTTCGACTCATTAATTTTAAAAAATGTTAGATTTCGACAAATTTTGATAATAAATAACATGTTTAATTTATGTAGTGCATATTATATTAAATATTCAACAATTTAACCAAAAAGTGAAGCTAGACTTAAAATACCAGTGTTTAAAGAAAGTAAGAATGAGTTTTTGTTTTCCATCGACGACCGTAAAGATTTCATTTGAATGGGTAAGACTCTTACATTTTCTAGAAGATTCACAGCAGTGGGGTGAAGATTGAAGAGTCTAGGTCGCTGGGAGATAAGAGAACGATTAGATTCAAGTTTGCAATCATTTTTATTTATTTTTTTAATAAAACGTTGTTTTATGGAAATTAAAAAAAAAAAACATGCAATAACCCCCTTTGACCCCTCTGACCCGGGATTCACTGAAACCCAGCCAGGTTTTGGGGGTCGGATGGGTTGATGTGCATATAGGATCCAACTTGTGACCCCAACCCTCAGAGGGGAGGGGTTAGGGTGGTCAATCCGGGGGCGGGGTGGGGTTTTAAAACACTGTAAAATACCAATCAATTTTGCAAAAAAACATAAAATATCCTAAATATTTATATTAAATTTAATAAAATGGTAATCGTTATCCAATGAATATAATAATTGGTACTAAAAACGCAACGTAACGCAACATTTATATCCTTTTTTGAGTCTTTGCAATGCGTGTTGGAGTGTCGGAGTATCGGAGAGTGTCGGGAAGAGTCGGACATGACATGTCAGGATTTTTGAAGTGTTAATCCTTCATAGCTTGTAAATTTTGTTCGCATTGCCACATACTAGAATAAACCCAAACAAAATGAATAAAAAAAAGAAATATATCAAAAACGAAGGGAAATAATATACTTACTGTTTTTTTCTTACTACCTCTCTTATTATCAAATCCGTTGATTTCCTCGAATCTAATAGTTATAAATTGTTGGGTTATACTTATTAACTAATTATTAATTTTCAATAAATTGTAAATGTTAAATCGGAAAATAAACGATTAAGATTTGATAGTAAGAGATAATAAGAAGAATAAAAAAGTAGTAAGTATAATCTCTTCCAAAACAAAACCCACGTTTCAACTTTCAATAAATTAGGGAAATAGATTCTCTCATGTTAAAAAAATGACATAATCATGTGGAAAGATTATAATCATACCATGGTAAATCAACTATTATGATTTTATAGATATCAATTTTAATATTTTTCTCTCTCTTCCTTTATTACCTTTAATCTAATCTTGTATGTTTATGATTCCCCACACGCTAAGTTTTTTTATAGGAGAAGATGTATCCATAAATTGGATAGCTCAATAGTGAATAAAGTACACAACGCAAGATTGAAATTAACTCTCCGCCAATACATGATGCCATCACGATTCCAATCATTGAGCTAATCAGTGAAACTTTGTTTTATTAAAGGTAGTGTCAAGCTCGTGCAATATATATGTGTTTGTATACATGCCTTAGCGATTAAGGTTCTAAGGAAGGAAGGACACGGGAGTGACGCGATGGAGATAGGGAAGCTTGTGGAACACAAAAGAAGAGAAGAGGTGGGGGTGTAAGAGTAAGAGAGATTCTGGTTTATATCATGGGTCATGTAAAGAGGTCCATTCACCCACTTCCATTCCAAAAGTAAGGGAAAAAACAAGAAAAAGTGAAAGGGTGTTGAAGAAGTGGACGATGTGATTTTTCATTTGGGGAATAATAGTGGAGGATCTTCTATCTTCTCTGTGGTATAATGGCACACCGAAAGCTTTTCCACAGGGGATCCATAAGGATATGTTGTTCCTTTGATAAGTATAAAATATCACCCTCGGTTTAATTGTTTTTTATTTGAGTTTTATTTTTATACGAGTTTTGCATAATACAATTTGTCACATGAATGTTAACACATAAAAAGTGTTTCCAACACACACAAATAGATAGAGAGAGAAAATAAAAAAGCAAGTCTTGCCCATTTTTTTATGTGTTATCTCATGCAACCTAAGGAAAAAAAACCCTTTTTCTTTTCTTTCCCACTATCACGGCTATTTATTTTCTGCATGTGATTCCTCCACATTTTTATATGTACGTGGTCTTCTTTTCTATCTCTGGCTCGGTCATCATTTTGGGACTAGTTGATGTGAGACATTATGGCACAGGTTTGTCGTCTGATGTGAAAGTCTGAAAGATTTTTGCTTCTGGTATTGTTTTGAGCCACTTCAGCAAATGACATTACCAACTCATACGGCTCACTTTAAAATAGAATTTTTGTCGTCCGATCACAATTAAAAAAAATATATTTAATGCTATGAAAATATATCATTCACTAAATATAAAAAAATAACATATTTATATTATTCTTACTTTTATATATGCTGATTTTTTTTGGGAATATTATTCTTATATTACATACGAGTAGTTCTTTTATGTTATATAAAAAATTCAAATGATATCCATTATTAAAAAGTAAATAAAAGGATACAACTTTTAAAATGAGAGAACATAAAATAATTATATCATGTAAAATAAGAGTAATATTTCTCTATTTTTTTCATATATTTTTTTTCAGTTTGTGTTAAGGTAATACCTACACAGGTAATAGAGAAAATGTGTTCCCCAAATAAAGGAGTGTGATTGGACTTTGGAGATACGACAAGCCGGGGTAATTTTTTTTTTAAAGAAGAAATAAATAATTTTAATCTCTATTGTCAATAATTAGAATGAGAATCCCAAGAAGATAAATAATTTTTCTTTTACCATATATAAGTTAGTTTTCTTTAAAACATTGTACTTTTTTTTATTTTTGTTTTTAATGTAAAAGTTGAATAGGATTTTTTTTTTGAATTTTTAAATACACATGTACATGGGAACAGATATTTATTTAGAGGCTTTCTAATGATCATAATGATTAAGTAATGACTAATCTCACAACAGTGTTAGCGAAAGTGAATGACGCCACAGATAAAGGAAATATTTATACATATATGGATATTCTAAGCCTGGAAATTAATAGAAATAATTAAAGTAACAAGCAATTTTTAATCTTAAACAGTCATTCATTATAACATGATCAAGATTTGCTCTTTTTATTTTTTAACAATAAACAAAGAATTTAATATTTCTTATATTATAGGAGATAAAATTCTCTCCTGTATACATATAAATGTATATGAAATTCATGTTTTTTCTCTCTCTTCTCTTTGTATGAACTCACACGGTTCATATACCCTTATGTAAGTATAAAAAATAATTTTATTTTCTAAAACATGATTAATATCAAACTCATGAACCAATCCTCTTTAGACACGTCCCATAAATTATATATAACCACGGTTGTGTCGGACCGAACCCTTTTGAAGTTCTTCAGTACAAGCTTGGGCCAACTATAATAGTCGTCGGATCTGTTGTGGGGTCAAAGCTGAACCCTTCAACTTAATGAGTAAGCCCAAAGCTGAACCACAGATATTGACGAGCTCGCCTTGTTCGTGGTCGCAACTCTCAAAGGCATATGAGAAAGAAAAAAAAATATATGTAATTAGTTTAAATGTTTTATATTATCATCTAATAATATGTAATCATATCATTTGATGATTTTAATAGTATATGAGGAATTGGATTATTAAATGATATTAAAAATTTATAACACAATAAGATATTTTACTTAATTATGATATTAAAAATTTATAACACTATACGCCCTATAAACTCCACATTAGTTGTTCATCCAACCAATATCAGACTATATATCTCAACACGCCCCAAAAGAGAAAGTGAGGTATATGTGTAAAGAACCTTGGATACACACCCCAAAAGCTAGCTCAAAGGGTGGGAGTGCCCAAGGCCTTTATAAACTCCACATTAGTTGTCCATCCAACCAATGTGGGACTATATATCTCAACAATATGTATAAATATTTATCGATAAATGCATCTAAAATATAATATTAAACTTATTTTACTAAGATTCTCAAATGCTGATTTTCTTAAATTTTTAATTTTATTTTTAAAATTAGTTTTTTCTGACATTTTATTCTTTTCTTTCGTTATTTTTTTAAAATTATAGGTATTTTTAATGGGAATAACATCTATCATTTTAAAGGATATAAGCTTATATTATTTTAGATCCTTATTTCCGTCCATCAAAGGATATAATTTATTGGATCAAAATTATTAATTAAATAAATTTATCCCATTAAGTTTGACCCAATAGATTATAACCGTTGATGGACAGAAATCAACGGTTAGGATTTAAAATGATATAAGTTTATATCCTTTAAAAGAATAGATATTTTCCCAATTTTAATTTTTTTAAACAAATATAAATCACAACACATCAATTTTAAAATTAAAAATACATTTTTACTTTTACCAAATATATTTTAATAAATAATCCTACAAATAAATATTAGTTAAATATTATTTTTCTACTTGTTTATAACTTTTACTGTCTTTGAATCTTATATTTGCAAGTTCTTATAAAAAAACACATTTTAATAATAATATTTTATTTTATTTTATTTTTATATGTTTTATTTAAAATATATTTTAATTTTAATTAATATTAATAGCATCAAATATCATTTATTTTGAAATTTATACGTAAAAGTCTTAAATAGAGTCTTCTTACGATTAAGACCGGCATGTACTTTCCTTATATTTGATTATTTGTTTAATAACTTCATATTAAAACTATTAAAATAAAATGAAGTTTCAAAAGAGCTTAAATATATTTTTTAGAGATCAAAGATAAAATTATATGAACAAAATTTTAAAAATTAAAAGAGAGCTTGAAGGGTTTTTTTATTTTTATTTTAAGCAAGAAGGTTTATTTTTTACCGTGGCGGAAATCCTCTTCTGTCTCCATTCTCTCTTGCTCTGTTTTTTTTATTATATTTTTTTTGATAATATTATTATTTTTAATCCTCTTACTCAATTTTTATTAATATTTTTTATGTTAAAAGATTATTTGATCATAGTTGAAATTATTGTTTTTGCTTTTTTTTTTTGAAATATTTCATTCGATTTATTGCTCCGCAGCTAATCCGATTTGGAGCGGGTTCAGGATTAATACTTTAAACCACTCCCAAAGGTGATACTGGGGAGATTCAAACACACGCTCTCACCCCACCTGCTTAGATCTCATGCACCAACTGAGCTACCACCATTTGGTTATTATTTTAGCTTTGAACTTTACTTAAACTTCATTAATTTCATAGTTTTTATGAGCTTTGATTGCTATCTAATATTATTAAACCTTGTTATGCATACAAATCTACATGCGGTGGTGATATTTCTACTCAAAGTAGAGTTCAATTGAGGAAGATATCCTAGAGGTTGATACATCAATACAGTTTAAGAATATAGCAGATTCTTTTGTTAATCTTCCTACCAACTCAATGTGATAATAATTTGAAACTTAGATAAATTAAAACTGAATGTTTAACATTAGTATATTAGATATAGACAAACTGGAAAATAATTTATTAGGAGCATTTTGTATTGTTATATTTCTTCGTCTTTTTTATAGACGTGGATTGTGGAAAATGTTTTCATGTAGAAAGAGAACTAAAGGGAAATTGGGAGTATTATAAATTTGAAAGATATAAATCTATAGATGTGTGATAGGTTAGGGAAGAGTATTTCCTCGAAATGTGATGGTTCAATAAAATTTTATTTTTATTTTGTTACAAAATATAATTATATATATATTGAACAAAATTAGTCTAGCTTACACAATTCATCTTTAAAAAAAGTAACAAAACGCAGTTTGTTTTTATTTCTATCTCTATTTTTGAGGGAATATATTTTTTTGTCAAGAATTTTATAAATAATTTCGACAAAAATAAGACCCCAGATCGAGGGTGGGGAAATCTCCTTTAACAAATAACAAAAGAAGAAAGAAATACTTGTTGATTGCTTGATTTCAATGAAAAGCCAGCAACAAAGTGATGAAATTGTAAAAATGGAAAGGTGCTATCCGCACTCACAGCTAACGGAATTGTAAGACAACAGAATGAAAATACAGAAGCACAACATCCCTTATTCTAACAACTTCCTAAAAACGTGCAACCAACTGATCCTATGCAGCTCCCCCCACCTTAACCCAAATGGTAATCACTCATCCATTTGGGTTGGCTCCTGTGACATTTGACCTATCTAACCTTGGGTGTGACTTGTGGATCCGGCTGATGCACTTCCTCATGGCCCATTGGTTTTTCAGCTTGTGGGTTCGTATCAGATTTATTACTTGAATCAAAGACGGAACCAAAAACTTTTGTAAAAAAAGTAAAATTTGGAGATGCAATACGATAAAATTAATGACTATTTATTCTCCATCCCAGCTTTTATCAGTTGACAAGCTTAAGGGATACGATTGATTCTCAACCCAAGCCCCTTTTTGTCTCCACTGCTAATTTGAATGGGAATAAATGTTTAGATTTGAACTTTAGGATCAAATTGATAAATACATAATACATAGGAAATTAAATTGATAATAAATATATCTTTTAAAAACTCTAATATAAATAAGAAATCAGTAAATATGTAACTTAATCCTTTAATTTGTAATTTTGTTTATACGTACAAATTAATTCTTTTATTTACAAAATTCATATTAAATCTTTTTAAGCTATTAAAATAAAATATTACAAATTAACATGATATGAACTTTTTAAGTTTAAAAAATTTAATACAAATATTAACAAATTCAAAAATGAAAATATGACTGAACAATAATTTCAGGAATAAATTATTTATTTATTAAGAAGAAAGGCGACTAATCGATTTTTTTTTTCCTTTTAAGATCGTGAGGCATTTTGATATCCTTTTGAATGTACGACTTGGCTTTGACGATATGGTTATTTTCGTAGCATAACTTGTGATTTTATCACGTGATCTCATTTCTAACGTACTGTTTGGAATTTTGTGGTACAGACATGCACCAAATTAACTGCCATCTGTTGAAATTTACGTGCACGTGTTCGAAAACAAGACACACGGCTCACAAAATGCTAGTCACCTTCTTCTATATAGAGTCATCATTGCTAAGTGCAAAATCACTTTCCCATCCAAGTTTTTCTTCACTGTCACTCTGGTGAAAATGGTGCCTCGCAAAGCTTTCTTAGCTTCGCCATTTTCATGGGTCTTGATCTTCTTCCTTATCATTTCTTTGTATGGGGAGAATGCATCAAGTGATGAGGAGCATAATGTCACGCCTCACAAGGGACCTGTGGTAGGGATCGGTCAGTGGAGGACATTAAATGTCACTGAATACGGAGAGATCTATGCCATTGATGTCAAGGATAAAGAAGGAGCACCATCCTACCATCTTCAGTTCCTCACTTTGGAACCAAACTCTTTGTTTCTTCCCGTGCTTCTTCATGCAGATATGGTCTTTTATGTTCATAGAGGTACCCTTTATTTTTCTAAATTCCATTATCTCCTCCATACTCATTGTAAATTTGTAATGACTCGATTCCTCAACATATGTAGTCCATTTCTGAAGTATACGCGCGTGTGTTAATGTCAACTCTAGCTATTACCCTTCTTATATCAAATTAACCGAATGTCTTCACTTAGCACATACTAAACAGCTTTTCAGCCAAAACATCTCGATAATTTTGATTTTAATTTTTTATTTCTGAACACTACATCCATAATCCAAACCCACATAGAAGAGAATTCATTTTTATTTGTAATGTTCCTAAATTCCTTTGCATATGTATTGTCATAGACTTGCAACAATTGTTATTTTCCTTGGAACATGAATGACTCTGATATTTCCAAAGACAAAATAGAAGAACCTGACCATTTCTGTGAATTTTTTTTTTTCCTTTCAGTGTACATTATTAGGGTCCATTTTTTCTCTTGAAAAAAAAAATTCTTCTCCGGCCATCCACTATACTCAATAAAAGGAAAAAAATTAGAATTTCTCTCTGTAGCAGACAACTTCCGAATTTCTCTCTCCATGTTAGCGGATAATTTTTTTTAATATTATATGTAATAACTATATACTTCCAGAATATATAATTATAACGTGTGTGATGGTAATTTAAATCAGGATTTTACCTAAAATTGGAAAAAGGATATAAAATCGTAAAACGTAAAATCTTAATATAAAAATTCATAAAATGGTGTTTGGAATTTTGATGAAATTATTTTGATTAAAAAAATCATAAAATCACAAATTTAAATCGAGATTTTAATTGACATGAGTAAAGTATATAGTTATAATATATATCACCAACATGAGAAGTAGATTTCCCATGATATTATGGTACAAACAAATTAACTTCAACACATTCAACCCACTGGGTTTTCAGGAAGTGGAAAGCTGACATGGGCAAATGAACATGGCACTAGCACGATCCCTTTGCGTCGAGGAGATCTCTGCAGTCTCAGTGAAGGATCTGTTATCTATATGCAGAGCAACATGGATGCAGAGAAAAACAAACTTGAGATTTATGCAATGTTTGCCAATGCTGACGACAACACTTACGTAAGTGGTGAACAATATGTATTTTTTCATTGATATCATACAAGAATAAATTGAAGTTTCCAAGACTTGTTTGAGCTTGTTCATGTTAACCGCAAATGCAGGATCCATTAATCGGCTATTACTCAAGGATCAATGAACTGGTCAAAGGCTTTGATAAGAAAATCATACAAGCAGCACTCAAGGTATTAGTACTCTAGCCTAGTAATGTGCAATTATACAAGTTTTTGGTTCATATAATAGTAGAATATTGCAAAAGCACAATGGCTATATTTTTGCAAATTACATTATGTACTCGCGGAGAATATAGTGTAACTTATTGTTTTCCCGAGAGTACGTAGTATAATTTGTAAATAAAAAGTTTGTAAATATAACTCTCCCCCTAATAGAATATTGCAAAAGCACAATGGCTATATTTTTACGTGTATTTTATTTTGTAGCAATCGTATTGTTGTATTATATGGGGATTTAAAATGTAGGCTTTGACAGTTACTGCTTACAAAACTCTAAATTCTGACTTTTGAAGGTGCCGGAAGACTTGGTTGAAGAAATCACAAACAAGACCAGCACTCCAGTTATAGTGCAAGCTGTTTCAGAGGAGCAAAACCCTGTCTGGAAATTGGAGGCTTTGTTAGTTGAAAACATTTTAGACATTCCGTCCAACTCAAAGAAAGTCAAAACATATAACATCTTTGATCATGACCCCGACATAAAAAATTGTAACGGTTGGAGCTTAACAGTTACCAAAAGGCAACTAAAATCATTAAAGGCCAACGACATTGGATTTGTGATGGTGAATTTGACTACGGTTAGTGACACTGTAACTTATTTATTTATAGGTTCAATAAATCTCCTTTAAAAGGACACAAGTTGTGTCTTTTAGTAATTTACACAAAATCTCTGATCAGTAAAACATTATGTAAATCTGAAGAAAAAAAATTCATTTTACACGTCACTGATGCGACTTGGGAAAGAAAAAAAAATAACTTTTCATATTTACACAAAATCTTACCGATCAGCCTTTCTATAAATATTCTAAAAGTACAGAAGCTTGTATACTTAAAAGGATCCTTTTTTTTTCCCTTTATTTATTGTATATGTTTATGAAGTTATATTAAATTTTGTTTTGTGAACCATAATCCAAGGGATCAATGTTGGGGCCACATTCGAACTCAAGGGCAACAGATATAGTAGTGGTGTTGCAAGGGGAAGGCATGGTCCAAAAAGTGTGTGGAAACAGCTTTGATAACAAGACAGAATGCCGAAGCATGAGGTTTAAAGTTACGGAGGGAGATGTTTTTGTGGTACCTAGGTTTCATCAAATGGCTCAGATGTCATTCAACAATGATACACTTGTTTTTCTGGCCTTCCGCACTGCAGCAAGGAGAAACTATCCAAAATATTTAGCGGGAAAGGGATCAGTGCTTCAAATTATAGACAAACAGATACTTGCTACCTCTTTGGGTGTCGGTAACACAACCATTGAACATATTTTGGCTTCTAAGGATGATTCCATCATTTCCGGGTGTATTTCCTGCGCGGAGGAAGAGGAAATTATAATGAAGGAAGAAATGGAGAAGAAAAAGGGGAAGAGTACTATCTTGGATTTGAAGTATATCTAAGAGATACTTCATTATGAGAGTGAGAAGAATGAATTTAAACCATTATATCTTAAATAAAAGATTGGGATTTGTAACCTTTTTATGCTTAATCATCAATGTGTGGTTATATGGTGAAATATTGTTCATCTCATTCCACGTAATAAATCACTCTCAAGTCTCATCTTATTGGATATGGATCAATTATCACGTGAGAGAAGTGGTTTATTGTGAAGATGAAAATAAATAAATTTAAATCGTTAATTCTTATAGGTTAGTATTAAATGGGATTTTGATCCTCTCATATTAAAAAAAAATAATCACAGCAGAAATCATAATTATATAAAAGGTAGATTAATGGTAATAAAAGAAAAATATATATATCAAAATAGATAGTTACAAAATCATAACAGTTTGATTCATCTTTTGGTTGTCATTTTCCAGTGCCATGTTTTTTTTTTACATGATTTCCATATGACTTTTCTAAATGGTTATATGAGCTTTAAGCAATTTGTAATCTTACCCATTTTTTTTTTTAAAAAAGTGAGGCACATCTTTTTATGTAAGTGTAACATTTTATATAAATTTATGTAACATAAGAGTATAATTTCCCATATTTTTTTACATGATTCCCATATGACTTTTCTAAATGGTTATATGAGCTTTAAGCAATTTGTAATCTTACCCATTCAGTTATAATTATATAATCAATATCTTTTTTTTATATACATTGAAGTAAATCAAGATCTTTTTATCTTTAACAATAAATGGATACTTTCTAGGCATGTCCCACGTTATATATATATATATATATAACCAAAAGTTATGTTGGACCGAACCCTTTTGAAGATCATCATTACAACTTGGGCCAACTATAAACGGATCTATATTTTGGGTCAAAACTGAGCCCTTAAGCTTAAAGATTGAGCCCAAAGCACAAGCACAAACCTTGACGAGCTTAGATGCTCGGCGTTGCCTTCTGTTCCCAAATTAATTTCTATGAGTATTCAGAATCTCAAATTAAGTTCCTTACGTAATGTACTAACTTATATCTATGAGTTAAATATATGAATATTATTTCATTAGAGACCGAAGTAAAGTTATTTTACAAAGATTGTGTCACATAGTGTTTTTCTTAAATTTTTATTATTTAAAAATTATAAAAAAAACATCTGACTTTTCATAGTTTTTTTCATATCTTTCTTGACTTTTATGTGAGGCATATGAAGGAAATTTAATGTGTTTACATCATTTCTCTAATATCTTTATTCTTATTTCACAAATATAATTTATTTTGAAATTTTATACCTAAAAGTCTTAATCAGAGTCTTACGAGTTAAGACCGCAAGTACTTTCCTCATATTTGCTTATTTGTTTAATAATTTTATATTAAATAAAATTTTCAAACAAAATGAAGACTTAAAAACTAAATTATTAATTATTAATTCATAATCTCAATCTCAATTTATGATTGTTTGGGTTCAACCTTAGGTTAATATCTATGAAAGTTAATTAATATCTTTAAATTATTACATGAACGTGAGAAAATGTCCTTAAAATTATTTAGTCCTGCTGATACAATAGCTAAATGAAAATTATTATTAGCATGAAAAGAAAATTACAACTGCTACTGACTACTAACCATGTCATTTTTTCCGAGGTAGAATTTTAAAAAAAAAAATTATTTAAAGAGGTTAAAGATCATTTTCTGAGGGACTCGATAGCGTGGCGGAAATCCTCCTCGGTCTCCATTCTCTGTTCCTAGTCTGAGGGACTCAATACATTTTTATATTACAAAAATAATCTTATCAGGGTTTAATATTAGGGTAATAGAAGGATCATGTCACAGGATAAATGTTGCATCATATGACTGACACAATATTTGTGGGGCCCACCGATATCATTTTTTTTAACAAAATAACTTAATAAAAAAATATGCATGTGTCTACAGGAATAAAAATTGGATTCCTGTAACATGACTACCTACGGGGGCGTTTGGTTGGAGCTATCTCCTCAGATAGATGGGATTCAGGTAAGTGGGATTCTTGAATCACCGTGTTTGGTTGAATTGTTCCGTAAATTTCGATAGCGAAATCAGTTCCCCGTCAATCGAGTTTGCATGTCAATTTGGCTGAAATGCAGGGCGAGAGATTCCCATTTGATAGGTGGTATTGGACGATGTCTACCTAAGTGGAGAAATGGCTGATTAACCACATGACGACCATACCCTCAGTTGCAGACAGGAACACCCAAGGGCAGTGGAAAAAAAAAAACTTTCTTCCTGTGTCTGCTTTGAAAAAATGAAACCATCACTGAACATGCATCAGGTTGGTTACTCTCAAAGGTGAGGTAAGGGAAAAAAAAGTTGTTTGGTCTGTGTTGTGGTTTTTTTCCACACAAAGATTTCATTTTTCCGTTAGCCATGGTGTTAGATTTTAATTTCACAAATTGCATGTAGGTTCGTGTTCTTACCTTCGACTGAACTCTCTGCCTCCTTCACGTGTTTCTAGATTGGATCATTTTCCTAATTTAACGCAGCAGTGCAAATTGTGTTATAAGAAAAAAATTGATCAAGTAATCCACAATAAAAACAAAAAACTTAACAAGTTTTTAAAAATTGTTCCAAATTCTTACAGGACAATCCAGAAAATGTAAATGCTATCTGTGCCTCCTTAACAAGTTAAACACTTCCTGTTCCAAATTATCATTTAATCCAGAAAGAAAAAAAGAATTTACAAGACAATGGTCATGCTCAAAAAAATAAAACACTGACTGCTGCATTGCACTTCACATCACGAAACTCTTAAATTCGCACAACTGAGTCCAATGGTTTACATTAAAAGAAAAAACAAAAAAGTATAAATCTGGTTCTGAGAACAAATATAATCTCGAAGAGTTATTTTTCTTCTCTTATTACAGAGTATCCATGGATAATAGAGTTACTAAACCTCTCTTGGCTAACAAAAGGTAGCAACTTAAATGCAGCAATTGACTCCACAATCCACGTGTTACCAATCAACGTTTGGGATTTGACAACTCTGTTGTAGCATGCCACCGACATAAGATTTAACATCAGGGTTATTTTCGTAATACCAACTTATTTTCCCATCTATATCTTACCTTCAACCAAACATATATTTCATAAAAGTTATCTAATTTTCCTAGTAAAGTTTTTTTCCACCAAACAACTTTTTTTTACATTTTCCTACCTATCTCACTTTCTAACTATTTCCCTATCAATTACATTTCCCTAGTATTCTAAAAATTTCTCCTCAACCAAACGCCCCCTTAATATTATTATTTTTGCTTTAAACTTTTATATAGGGGTGTGTATAGAGTGGTTCATAATCAATTTTAACAAAAAACAAACCGAATCGGTTTTAAACGGTTTGGTTTTCAAACCAACCGGTTTTAGACGGTTTAGTTTTTCAACCGAACCAGTTTTTTTCTTTTAAAATCGGTTTTTAATTTTCTAAACCGGTTCCAAAATCGGTTTTGGTTTATAACCGATTTTAATTTAAAACTGATTTTAATTCAAAACCGGTTATCAAGTTCAAAACCGATTTTTTAACAAATTCAAAATCGGTTTTTGACGGATTGTGCTATTTTTATAAGCAGTCGTTTATTTCTCCCGATTATAGGTAGTTGACCAACTATTTCTTGCAAGAATCTTCATTGTTTTGGAACTCTCCGGATGAAATGATTCTTATAGAAATTGTTTCACGCTGTTTTGAGAGTGATTGGTAGAAGAATAGTTGAATCATTTTAAAATTATAAAAAAAAAATTGTTCTTCGTTCTCTTAAGATTTATGTTACTAAAAGTTTCATTTGAACTGAATTGATAGATGAAGGTATGGGCAGGGGTGTTCAAAATATCTAAAAGAACTAAATCCGTTATTTTTAAAAATTGATTTCATATGGAACTGCATTTTATTTTTATAAATTGGTTATAAACCATAAAAATAATTGGTTATCCATAACCAAACTCCTCTATAAAAAAAAAACACAAATAAATTAGTTGTAAATTGTCCTTTTAACGGCGCTCTCAGAGACATTAAGCCAATTGATTAATTTCGTTGCCTTTTTTCGTTATGATTTTATAACTTCATCTTATCATTCCAAAGTCTTTGCCTTGTCAAGTTATGAGTTTGTCCGGAGGCCTGTATGTGATTTTTTTTTTTTGGGAAAAGAAGTTATTACGTTACATAAGAAGTACTTTCTTAGAATGCGATCTTTTGATTTATGTGTAATTTTTTTAAAATAAATATTTTCTACTTAGCTTCTTGACTTTTTTTTTGCTAGTTTATTGTTTGGAAGTTTGAGTCAATTGACTAATATAATAGGGATGAGAAAAAATAATACTTATTTATTCTTTAATTGTAGAGCAGTTTGGTTATGGATAACTAATTATTTTTATGATTTGATAAATAACCAATTTATAAAATAAAACGCAGTTTCATATGAAACCGATGTTTAAAATTAACTGATTTTTAAAATGTGGAGCAGTTTCGTTATGGATCGGTTTGGTTCTTTTCAACATTTTGAACACCCCTACTTTTATATATCGTACTTCAATTATTGAAGTGAAAAACTTCTCTAGACATTGTGTCTGGCCAATACATTCAGTTAATTGACTAAAATCTTGTTTTAGCTGCAAGAAAAAAAATACTGTTACTTATTTACTTTGATTTTACTCATTGATCGGACCAAATACTGTATGGACCGGCCGATATGTATTGAGCTCAACACACACGGTTGAGACACCTTACGTCGTTATTGGCCTGGGCCTGGTATTGCTGTTGGAGTGAGCTTGAACCGTTGTCCTTCACGTTGGCATGTTTGCACCAAATAGGGTACCTGCGAAAACACTCAGATGCTTAAGTCAATATCAGAGACAAGTGTTTTATGTTGTTAATGTAAAGGATGATCCTACCCTGGTGGTATATCATTTGTTTATATAGTAGTTTGAGATGATGCCTTTGTTAAGGCGGCTTGGCTTCTGAGTGGCCAGCCTTGGGTTGCAGGTCAGTCAGGAGACCTGAGTAGCCTTATCTTTCATAGTGTCTAGTTGTAGAGTTGTAGCGAGCTGGAGATGTCTGTTGTTTACTGGAATAGAGGCGCGGTGGAGTTGCCTTGGGCCTTAAGTTAACTTCCTATAGAAGGTTTCATACGCGATGTGGGTATCGCGTCTTGTGTGTCTCGATGAGGGCATCTCGTCGTGTATGCCGCGATGAGAGCATCGCGTCTGTGCTTGTTCCTTGCGCTTTGCTATTGGTCTTCAAATGGGCTTGGGCTTCCTCTTGTGTTATTGGATCCTGGTTGGGCCTATATTTAATCCGGATCACTCATTAATTGTATCACTTTGATCTTTTATAGTTAAATTTTTCAATATTTTAGTTCCTCCATCAAGTATAATTTACACATTATTCCTTTTGTTTGAATGGAAAAACTGAAACATTTAGATTTGAACTTAGGGATTATATTTATGAACATATAATCTATAAGAAATTAAATTGATAATAGACATACTTTTAGGAACTCTAATAAAAATAAATAATAAGTAAATATGTATTTTTTTTTTTTGGATGCATAGTAAATATGTAACTTAGTCCTTATAGTTTCATGCAAACGTACAAATTAATTCTTTATTTGACAAAATCAATACTAAATTATTTTTTATGTGATAAAGATAAGAAAGAGGTTATAGTTACTATTTTTTTTCCTACAACTTATTACTACTAAAATCTTAACCGTTGATATTGTCAATCCAACGGTTATAATTTATTAGAATTAATAATAATTAATTAATAATTATAACCTAATAAATTATAACCGTTAGATTGATGAAAATTAACGTTTAAGATTTGGTAATAACAAGTAGGAATTGAAATATTAAAAATATAATTATAATCTTTCCCTTAAGATAAAATATAAAAAATTGAAGTGACATGAGGTTTTATAAATAATTAACTTACCCATAAAAAAAAAATCGCTTTCCGTTAAACCTGACTAGCGAGTGTGGGGTGGAGAAAAACCTCATTATTTTTTATGTGATTAAGATAAAATATAAAAAATTGAAGTGAGTTGAGGTTTTGTAAATAAGGAACCCATATAAATAAAAGAAAATTTGTAGAACACATTAATAAATCTAAAAAGTGTAATATGAACGAAGAATAATTAAGATAAATTAATTAATAAAAGATGAAAGGCGGCTAATAATTTTTTTCTTTAAACATCATGAGGTGTTTTAATATCTTTTTTACTGTAGATTTGGCTTTGACGACATGGTGTTTTTAGTGGGATAACTTTTTATTTTATTTTTAACTTTTTTTTGGAGTTGGATAACTTTTAATTTCAGTTTTTAATATTTATTTATTCCTGTGTATTCATGTTAACTAATGTATTTTTTTTATTTTTTTTTGGTTAACGTATTGATCCCACCATGAAAGAGCAAAATATAACCCTACTATTGCGAAATTTCAGTTATCTCAGTTTTATTTAAGAAAGTAGAACTCTGAAAATTGAGTAAAAACTCCTAACTTTGGGATCGTAGTTCATAGATTTTCATAGTGATCTCATTCAGAACGGTTTAGAATTTTGTGGTATACACAAGCACCCAATTGACTGCCATCTGTTGAGATGTATGTGCACGTGTCCTAAAACAAAGACACACAGCTATCAAAATGCTAGTAACCTTCTTCTATATAGAGCCACCTTTGCTAAGTGCAAAATCACTTTCATTCAAGTTCTTCTGCTCTGTCATTCTGGCGCAAATGAAGCCTCACAAAATAGCTTCGACATTTTCGTGGGTCTTGATCTTCTTCCTTACCATTTCTTTGTATGGGGGAAAGGCATCAAGTGAGGATGAGGAGCATCATCATGTCAAGGCTCACGAGGGACCAGTGGTGGAGAAGGATCAGAGGAGGACATTAACTGTCACTGAATACGGACAGATCTCTGCCATTGATGTCAAGGAAAAACAAGGAGCACCACCCTACCATCTTCAGTTCTTCACATTGGAACCAAACTCTTTGTTTCTTCCTGTGCTTCTCCATGCAGATATGGTCTTTTTTGTTCATACAGGTACCCTTTATTTTTCTCAATTCTAATTAGAAGTTAATAATTCACTTTTTAATTACAATGTTCATAATTATTGACTTAAAGCAATTATTATTTTCCTTATAACAATAATAATTTCCCAGACAAAAATAGAAGAACTTGTCTTTTTCTGTGGGAAAAAAATGGGCTTTTTTTCAACATCATTAGATAGGAACAGTGACCAAAAAGTGACACATTTTGCTAAATTTTCGCTATCACTAATAGCGAATTCGTGACATGTGATCATATTGCAGATCAAATTCGCGAATTATGACACGTTAATTTTTTTCTGCGAAAAATATGTCACGTGTCATCATTGACGAACATAATTCGCTACCGGTCTTATGTTCCTCATTAGATACTAGTGTTATAATGTTATGTTATAAACAAATTAGCTTCAACACATTCCACTCAACGGGGTTTCAGGGAGTGGAAAGCTGACATGGGAAAATGAACATGGCACTCGCACGATCCATTTACGACGAGGAGATCTCTGCAGCCTCAGAGAAGGATCTGTTTTCCATATAAAGAGCAACTTGGAGGCAGAGAGAAAGAAACTTAGGATTTATGCAATGTTTGCCAAGGCAGACGATAACACTTACGTAAGAGTTGCCCATGTATTTTTTCACTGAAGTTATACAAGAATGAATTGAAGTTTTTTAAGACTCGTTTTTCGGTTGTTAATGTTGACCGCAAATGCAGGATCCATTGATCGGTGCTTACTCAAGGATCAATGAACTGTTCAAAGGCTTTGATAAGAAAATCATGCAAGCAGCACTCAAGGTATTATTACTTTTGGTTCATAATAGTATATGGCAAAAGCACAATGGCATGTTTTTTATTTTTGTAGCAATCGTACAAGTCTATTGTTGCACGATATGGGAGATTTAAAATTTATGCTTTGACACAAATATGAATATTTACTGCATACAAAACTATCTGATTTTTTAAGGTGCCGGAAGACTTGGTCGAAGCAATCACAAACAAGACCAGCACCCCACCAATAGTGCATGCTGTTACAGAGAAGCGGAATACTCTATGGGAATTGGAGGCTTCATTTCTTCAAAACTTTTTAGGCATTCCGTCCAACTCGAAGAAAGTCAGAACATATAACATCTTTGATCATGACCCTGACTTTCAAAATCGTTATGGTTTGACTTTAGCAGTGACTAAAACGAAACTAAAATCATTAAAGGCTAACAACATTGGATTTTTTATGGTGAACTTGACCAGGGTTAGTGATCATACTTCATTCTTGGTTATAACTTATTTATTTATTGTATATGTTTATGAAAGTTATATTAAGTTTATTTTCTGTACCATAATTCAAGGGATCAATGTTGGGGCCACATTTGAACCCAAGAGCAACAGAGATAGCAGTGGTATTACAGGGGCAAGGCATGGTCCGAATAGTGTGTGGAAGTAGCATTGATAACAACACAGAATGCCAAAACAAGAGTTTTAAAGTTAAGGAAGGAGATGTTTTTGTGGTGCCTAGGTTTCATCCAATGGCACAGATGTCATTCAACAATGATTCACTTGTTTTTATGGGCTTCAGCACTGCAGCAAAGGATAATGATCCTCAATTTTTAGCGGGAAAGGGATCGATGCTTGAAATTCTGGACAAACAGATACTGGCTACCTCTCTCGGTGTCGGCGACACAACCATTGAAGAGCTTTTGGCTTCTCAGGATGATTCCATCATTTTCGGGTGTACTTCCTGTGCAGAGGAAGAGGAAAAGATGGTGAAGGAAGAAATAGAGAAGCAAAAGGAGGAGGAAGAGAAGAGAGGAAGAGAGGAAGAGGAAGCTAAAAAGAGAGAAGAAGAGGAAGAAAGAAAAAGGGAGGAAGAGAAGAAGAAGAAGGAAGAAGAAGCTACGAGAGAAGAAGAAAGGAGAAGAGAAGAAAAGGAGGCGGCGAAAGCCAGGAAAAGAGAGGAAGAGGAAGCTAGGAGAGAACAAGAAGAAAGGGAAAGGAGGCGAGAAGAAGAGGAAGCTAAGAGAGAGAAAGAGGCACAGAGGAAGGAAGAAGAAGTTAGAAGAGAGAAAGAAAGGAGAAGAGAAGAAGAGGCAGAGATGGAGAAAGAAGAAGCTAGAAGACAACAGGAAAAGAGGGAAAAGAAGCGTGAGGAGGAAGCTAGGAGAGAGAGAGAAAGGGAAGGGGAAGAGGAAGAGGAAGAGGAGAGGGAGGAAGAAGAAGAAGGTAGAAAACAGGAAGAAAAAGAAGCTAGAAGACAACAAGAGGAAAGAGAAAGGAAGCGAGAAGAGGAGAAAGAACGAACAAGGAGGAGGAAAAGAGGAGAAGAAGAAGAAGAAGAAGAACAAGCTAAAAGAGAAGAGGAAAGGAGAGAAAGGAGGAGAGAAGAGGAGGAAGCTAGGGAAGAAGAAGAAGAAGAGGGGAAGGAAGAAGAAGCTAGAAAAAAACAAGAGAGGAGAAGAGAAGAAGAAGCAGAGGGGGAGGAAGAACAAGCTAAAACACAAGAAGAAGAAAAACAAGCTAAAAGAGAACAGGAAAAGAGAGAAAGGAGGCGAGAAGAGGAAGAAGAGGGAGCACAAAGGGAGAGGGAGCAAGAACAAACTAGAAAACAAGAAGAAGAAACGCAGGAGGAGCAAGAACAAGCTGAAAGACAACAGGAGAAGAGAGAAAGGAGGCGAGAAGAAGAGGAAGCAGAGAGTGAGCAAGAACAACCTAAAAGACAGAAAGAAAAGAGAAGAAGAAGAGAAAAAGAAGAAGCACAGACGGAGGAAGAAGAAGCTGCTAAAAGAGAACAGGAAAAGAGGGAAAGGAGGCGAGAAGAGGAGGAAGAAAGGGGAATAGAAGAGGAAGAGGAGAGGAAAGAACAACGATCTAGAGGAGAGGAAGAAGCAGCAGCACAGAGGGAGCAAGAACAAGCTGAACGACAACAAAAAAAGAGAGAAAGGAGAAGAGAAGAGGATGAAGAACGGGAAACAGAAGAACAAGCTGTGACGGAGAGAGAAGGAGGAAGGAGATCACAAGAAAAAGGGGAACCAGAGCGAGAGACTGATAATAAATCCATGCACAGAGAAGTAAAAGGGCAAAGCAACGGGATCAGCTTTGAAGGAAGGAGAGTTTTGAAGATAAGGAATCTTTGATTTTGTCTTAAGAGGGTTAGGTACTGAAGTGTATCTATTTAAATCTTTGTTATGTTGTGTATCTGTTTCTATATTTTCTATTTGTGTGTCACAAAGTTGAAAGTCTATGTTTCACGAAGCCTGTAGATAAGTTTTTGCTACAATGTGCTCCTGAAATAATATGGATTGCAGATCCAAAAACTCAACGCTTTTCTTGTCGCTTTTTATTGTTTTAGTATGAAAACTTGGATCACTGAGTGGGAGGTACTCGACTACTAAGTAATAATTTTCTTGCCCCCTTTTCTCTCTTCTTCTCATCTTACAAGTTCCACCCACTCCCCTCTCTATATATAATCCTATTCAATCGAACAGTAAAACAGTTAAAACTTAAACCGAAAGCATATTTTATGATGACCAGGGATACTTCATAAACCAAACCAAAAGTGGCACATTTTGTTGGACAAATGGCTTTGATTCCACACACTTTCCATCTCTCTACTTTTGCAACAAATTGAAGAAAACTTATATAACACAGAAAAACAGTAAAAGCACTAACAACAGCAACACAATAATTGGCACACAAAAACCCACGGACAACAGAAACGCAAGCAACTACGTTATCTTTTATCAAATTTTTATCGTATCAAACACTAATTCTGCATCAGATCGTTACTTAGTAACAAGGAACATCATCTCAATTCTTTTATTTTTTTCCCCTCCTTTTTTGGGTACTAACATCACCAAAATTCTAAATAACGTCTATCTTAATTGCCTGCGCGATGTTATTGAATTTGTATTTAGAAGATTAGGTGTGAGGGGATAACTAACCGTGATCGTCACTGTCTTTAACATTCAAGATTACATTTACATGTAACCAAATAAAACCGGGCATTTGGTTTTTTCTTTTTTGGCGGGGAAGGGGGATATATAGTGCAGAGAGAAGGAAATAAAGACGCTATGACCCTTTTTTGTAAAGAAAAAAACAGTCATCAAGTTTGAGAGCAGTATTAGAACAGTTGAGTACATTCAGGTCAAAAAAGAATATGCAGGCCTAGCTGCACAACCATTGTAGAACAAATATGAACATAAAAAATGAGTCAAAAGTGACAATGGCGAAAAATTCACTCACTAATTGAGCTGGTTATGTATGACACAACAACTGTTATGTCATCAAGTTTGCCACCATGATAACGGAATCCAGCATCCTGAGCAGCAGTGGAAAATGGTGTCTGCCTATTCTTGTCCAGTGCTCGTTGACGAGCCAGTGCTGCTATCTTCTGAGCAGTTACTTGGGGTTCTATTCGAGCTCTAACTGCTTGTACAACAACTGCAATGATCTCATTATTGTACAAGTTGTCAAATAAGCCATCTGTTCCAGCAACGACGACATCTCCTGGGGCAACGGCTATTGTGAAAACCTGGATACATTATTGCAAAAGATATACTTAGTTTGTTTAACTTCCTACAATGGCACAAAATTAATAGACTCTGTAAAGAACCAATTCAACCCAAAAACTTAAGCTGTTGGGTGAGACTACATTAATGGTTTTTTATATATCTCAACACGTCCCCTCACATGAGAGTCCACTGGGCTTGAAGAGTGGACAATGCACAGGCCCACCTACTTGTGCGAATAAAGAAATTCCACTTGAAAGAAAGTGGAGGGCAACGAGGATCGAACCCGGACACGAGGCTCTGATACCATGTAAAGAACCAATTCAACCCAAAAGCTTAAGCTGTTGGGTGAGGCTACATTAATGATTTTTTATATATCTCAACAGACTCGTTTTAAAGATAAGATCACGAACTTCATCTTTCATTAGGCTTCCTAGGGAATAAGTTTGCTTCGTACAGGTGAATGTGGAATGAAAGCCATTAAAAATGCAAATCATCTTGCAATTGATTGGTAGGAAAAATGATAGAAGGTTGAAAATGATATCCACCTTATTTTTATTTTTCGCACTCTCTACCAAGTACCAACGAGCAAAAATGGAAACCTCTCTATCTTCACTCCCCTCCATATTTTCCACCTTTCCTACCAGCATGCCCCAAGTCTCCCCATGAAATCTTGCACAAAATAGGCATAATAAGAAACAATTTTCACCTATCTACCACGGATTGCTTTGCATCCAGTGGAAAGGATGCTATAAGAAAAAGGGCTTCTCGTTTCTGTTGTCGCTGCTGATGAGAAAAGTTGCAGCAAACTATTAACACTAGGATACGGGGCCGTATCCTGGCCTAAAAAAAATAAAACACATCAGGATACAGACGCTTATCCTGATGAAAATAAGTGTTGCTGCACATTTTCCCATCTGCAGCGACGTGAGAACTATTAAAGCCTAAGAAAAAAGGCTTGATTGTTATTGTCTCGACAAATTAGGAACTTAATTTTTGAGTTAAACATATTATTAATGTAATACCGTCCCTACAGAAGGTAAAAGCCAAGCCCACTAAAAGTAAATCTTATTTGCAATGCTAATGTGTGTTTACCTCACCAGAGCTGGGTAGATCACCTCCATTGCCACTCTCTAATTGATATGTGAAATTGAAGTCATGCTGTTGAACAGGGGACCTGAAAATGGTGGATCCTTCTCTAACCACAATGAATCCACTGTCACCCAAATTAACAGCATGTAGTCCCTGTACCAAGAAACCAAACACGAGGAATGAAAATTAATCAGTTGATATTACTTTTGCTTTTATACTAGCTCAAGAAAGTAAACTACCAAGTTTACTAGTAACAATAATTTTATTGGCTGCAAATGAGGGGGCCTCAGTCAATCAAGATGCAGCAAAAACACCAATCACAGACATCATACTTATGAGCATAGGAACAGTTTAGACAACATTTAAGAATATGTATCTGCACACAAGTTCATGTGTATGTCAGTATTGTAGAGCAGAGAATCACCAAAGCATGAAGAAAAAGAAGCTGCTAGAATTCCCAAAGTGCTTTAATTCCATTCCTAAGTCTAAGCAACTTAACTTTTGACTTTAAAAGAGTTTGGTGGGAGTGGGAGGCATGCAACATGTAGACATCATCAATATCATATTCATAACTGAAATCTTAATTTCCAATTTTTACTGCACACAATTTTATTTCAAATAGCATGCATTTTGAAACACAAAAGTGTTGGGCTGATGCAACATCTAAAGTAATATTGATTAAGTCAACCAAAAATTTATATTGTGATTCATGAATTCATGATCATGGTTTTCACTATTCCAGATGTAGGTAAGTGAGATTGTAGAAAACTTTTCTGTTGATACATATGAGAAGAAAACAAACCATCTAATATTCAGTAGACATGAAACGTGCTATGAAGATTAAGATCACCCACAAATGGACAAACCTATTTTTCTTGTCAAAGTTTAGAATAAAAAAATTATAATACCTTATCAGTAAGGGCAATGATACAAGCTGTTGATGAACCCTTGGCCTTTGTACTTGAGTGAGCCTTCTCTAATACCCTTGCTGGATTGAAAGAACCTTTAGGCTCCTCTTGAATTGCATTCACTGAATGGGATATAAGTTCTTGGGCAAATAGTCCTGCATTTACACCGACATCGGCCCAGCCACCTACACCATCTGCAACACCAATTGCTTGTTCTTCTGTGCAAATAAAATGAGCATCCTCTCCTCCTGTCGCCTCCTTATCTGGATGCGGCAGGTAACATGATCCTGAGAACATCTTCAAGGTCTTGCCACCAACAGTAGATCTGAAAATACTCAGGATAAGTAAGTCTTGGCCGCAAGAAATATAAAATAATGTTTACTAGTATATTCTTCCGAAGGGCCGGCTTGGCTCAGCGGTAAGCTTGCTTGCCGTGGTGTGTCAGGTCACGGGTTCGAATCAATTTCTCTAATGTATTCCCTTACCCAGACACTCACAAAGTGGGTGTTTGAGCTGGGTTGGCCCTTTACTAATATATTATTCCGCTACCTAGCTATTCAATTAATTGGTGACAAAGCAAAATTTGACTCTCACATGATATTGTTTAGTGTGTAAAATGGAAATAGCAGGACTCCGTTTCTGGAGCTTACTGCAGAATCATCAGCTTCTCTTTCAAACAGTATAAATAGGATAAGCTTAAAATTGTATTGGTATTGGTATCTAAATTATATAATTTATAAACAATTCATGCAGAAGCAGAATTTCAAAAAATAAACAATAACAATCACATACTGGTCATGCGAAACGGAGGAATTTGCAAGCTGCTTATCAGGATTGCAGCCATCAAATGAGACATCATGCGCAGCCCCAGCTGAACAACAAGCAGAAGAAGGGGTAGAGAAATGCTTCAACCATGGTCCATGAAAAGAGGAACATCCAAAATTCAAAGGACCATACAAAGGTTGTGGTCTTCTTAGGTTCACACTAGCTCTCAGGCAACCTTTATGAGTTCTATCTTTGAAGTACACACCAGAAGGTTTTGTGAAGCCTAGCACACTGCCACAACTTGAGATAAAGTCATCAACATAAACATCTCCCAAAGCAGCATTAAAAGGTGAAGTAGCCATTGATTTTCTAATAAGTCTGTGACTTGAAAAGCAATGAGTGGAACTGGGCAACAAGGAAGTTGAATACATTGAAGAAAGACACAGAGATAGATTATTCCTGTACAACGATGTTGGTACTCCTTGTTGCTGTGTTATTGCTTCCCGAATGCGATGGTAAACGGTAGCATTCAGCCTTGAGAAAATGCCAGATAGCATCTTAATCCCTTGTGCAAAATACCCTTTAATTCAGTTTCTCCCTCGAAGAAGATTACGAAATCTTAGGTGTGTGATTCAAATTAAAAAAGCTCATTCCTTTCCCCAACCAACCCTTGCCTCAAGGGAATTGAACTGCACCCAGATTCTGAAACATTGGAATTTTAACAATTATTATTCAAAGTTTCTAACTTCATAGAAAAAGACACCCCAGATGTAGAGAGGAGGTCATAAATAGATTAAGATCGAAAGAGAAGAGATGAAGAAAAGGGTATGTCATTAATGAGATAAAGAAACCATATTGATGGAGAAAAACAAAATTGCATGAGAGTTGTGAGGGGAAAGTTGGAAGAATTAAAATCATTCGTACCAGTTATGAACGCGAGCACTCTACGTTGAAAATTTTCGGAGCTTTTGAATCTCCCGCAGTGGGTCTACGACTTGCGCTTACCTCCACAAACGCTTAAAAAGCGTAGTGATAATATTGTTTGAAGATTTAATTTAATTCCATACATAGCTAGTTTGTTAGACTGTTATGAATGAAATGAATAAGATAAGAGAATCACGGAAAAAATTATGAATACGATAAATATTATAACTGAATATTTGTAAATTTTTCCAATTTTTTTTTTATATTCTCATAAAATAAATTTTTAAAAATTAAGTTCCAGATTGATTTCCAATATTAATAGTCGTTGGCTAATGACAATATTAGTGGTTAATGGGGATTGGTAACGGTGGCGATTGACCAGTAGAGTCTGAGTCTGAGTTAGCTATCATATTCGGTTATCCTACGATTTCAATCTTAACAATAGTCCGACTAGGATATCTTATCAAATTCCTCCCTGTCTCGCTCGCTCTTCCGTGGGTTTTTATTCCCTTATTTTTCCTGTTTTATATTTGTTGATAAGATCGATTTTGAAAATAAAAATCATTCAATTCAAATGTTTCAGTTTGATTATATAACCATCCTCATCCATTTGGTTTAGATTTTTTTTTTTCAAATTTGATCCAATTTTTTTTGATTTGGATTGGATCAGGTTTGATTTTTAAAAAAAAATTAAATTTGTTTGATGATTATTATACAAATAACATATCTTTTATATGTATTGGATTTATAATTTTTTTTTAAAATACAGAAGCATCACTAAATGATAATTTATCTTTCTTTTTTTTTGCAATGAGATATGAAATTTTACACAGATGAAATTTTGCTAATGGGATGTGGTTAGGTTTTTTTTATTGCTTTAGTTGATGGGTTAATGGATCTTTGATTTAGAATTTTTTTGGACTATGATTGAAGAAAGACCTAAGTAGGTAAAGGAAAATTAATATATTGGATCAATTTTCACCAACCAAATCTAAAATCGATCCAATCCAATTAAAATTTATAATTTTTTTTATTTTCAATTTATTCAATTATAGTTCGATTTGGATCGGTCAACGAATATTCCTATTTATTTGCCATAATTTACCAATGGGATCGTTAAGTAATGCAGAAAGGGCATAGCGGGTTTGAGTCCCGCAACCCCACTCTCTCGAAACACAATTTTTTTTTTGTGTAAGTGAGTTATGCCCACTTAAACCCGCGAAACTCAATACACCAGTGAAAAAAGATGTGTGGGGAGGCGAAACTCACTCAAAAAATAACAAAATAAAAAAAACTGTGATCTGCGGAGGTGGAGGTGCCGAACTCAAATCCGTTGGACTTCTTTCACGTATTAAACGACCCTCATTAATAAATATTGGAAAACAAATATCAAATAGGAAAATAAAGGGAATAAAAATCCTTATTTGGTGAAAGAGGCTAATTGTTCTCGGTTCACATCTTCTTCTTTTAATTGTTGTTTTTGCCTTGTAATAATCTATTGTAAATAATAATTAATTAGTTATTATTTAGTCATTAATTAGTTATTGTTTAGTCATTAATTTTTTGTATTGGACCAAGCCCATTAGGTCAAAATTAGGTCAAATTTTCTCTATAAATAGAGAACCCTTTGTACAAATCATTTACGATTTCAATAATATTTGAACACCCTTTTTCAAGTTGGTATCAGATCTCTCGATCCTGAGGGCTCTGCTTCCGCACCTTTTGCCCTTTTTTTTAGAAAAACCCTAATTTCTTTCCCTCTTGCTGCCATCATCCGCCACCGGAAAAGATTTTCCGAGGACCTTTTGGACCAAGAGGACCACTATTGACCTTATTTTTCTCTGATCTATTTTTGGGTCAAGCGCATTTTACTTCCTCTAAAATAGCTCCTGCACCTAATGAGACCCAACTGGCATTTGATACTAGTACTTTAGTATGATTGGTATCAGAGCTAATGGAGAGGGGGAAGGGTTAAGGATTTACCCGGTGTGAGATATCACATTGTTCGAGGATCCGAGTATGTCTTGATGTGGGAAGCCGAACTAAGTGAGCATCATATAAGTGGAAAGACCCATGCACTGAAATGCGCTTGACCACGCATCCTTGCTATCTTGTCTAAGACCGTTTGCTTTCCATAGAGGCGAAACATAGATCCTTAATATGACATGTTCTTTTACGATAAGAACACCAGTGATCATCTTTCTTAGTTTTAGAAGATGCACCATCAGAAAATTTTGTGAAGGTACTCCCTTGAGAAGAACCATCCTTTCTTTTGGAAATCATAGCAGGCCCATCAGTGGATTTAGAAACAGCACCATCATGTGATGACAGCATGGCAAATTTATCAGAGTTCATCATAACTCCCTAACGAGTCTCCTCCCCCCGAACAGTATTGAAAACAGCAGAAAGGAATGGAAAAGTCTCTTTGCCAAGTATCTGAGCCCGAATAGGATCATACTCGGAATTCAAACCAGCAAGAAAATCAAATATACGTACCAGGTTTTTGGATGCTACCACTCTTTCATTTTCCTCTAATTTTCTCTCACCAAACGATAAATTTGATGGGAACAAACACGAAAAAAAGAGAGCATTTATTTTTAATTTTGGAATATTTCTCTCATAATAAAATTAAGTTATGTGAAATTCTAAGATGGGAGGACCGATCTTCAAACTCCTTATGCAAAAAATGAAAAAACTCAATAAACATGTTAGTGGCTAGCAATAGCAATTTTTCTTGAGTTGTATAAGAAAGGTGCAAGATGTTTGATCATTCATAGGTGTCTCTATGATATTTGTGCTCGTTTGGTACGTCCCAAATTTATTTTTTGATTGGGTCATTTGATTACAAGAAACTCTTTTTATATAATTTTTAATAAGTTTTGTGCACCTTTCTTGGGGAACTCAAAGATCGCATCACGTGGTGCACTCTCTGTTATCCACAGCCGTTACCCTTCCTATAATATTCATGTTCAACGGAATCTACGTATTTATAAAAATTGACTTGTCAAAAGTTACATGTAACAATGACATGAGAGCATGGATAGTCGAATACAGTTAACCTTGCACATTGACAATCAAGTATACTCAAATCTACCGAAATAACATGGTCACCTATCTATTTAAAATAATTAAAAGCCTCTTCAATCTCAAACTTATGTGAATTGTGGTCAAAAATGCAAATGACATGGATAGATACGAGCTCTTGGTTATTTTTATTTTTTTTGATACACCTCATATTTATTTTACATCGTATGTATCAAGCAGCACCTTATAGTAATGATTGTCAATGGCTATTTCTTGAGAAACCTTGTTTTCTCTTGTAATAAAGTACTTATTTAAATCAGGAAAAAAAAATTAAGGGTTAAAACTTAAAAGCTTTGGATGGGTATGATAGCGCCACGTGCACACTACATTGTATGTGAATTCTCTAGGGGGTATTTGGTTGGGGGAAAATGTTGAGATAGATGGGTAAGTGAGAAGTGGGAATATCCCTACACCATGTTTGGTTAAGCCAACTTCTATACTTACCTACCTAAATAACTATCCTACCAAACTAAGTTGCCTATCTTTTTTCATGGATATAGCCGGCGAAAGAAAGCCTTTTGATATGTGGTATTCCTAAAAGTAACCTATTTACTCACATTTTTATTTAACAAAAGACGAGCATACCCTCTCTTAGCGCGCAAAAGGAAAATAGATTACATATTTGCATTTGCTGTTACTATTCTTGCAATTGAT
This sequence comes from Gastrolobium villosum, assembly GCA_032173675.1. Taxonomy (NCBI): domain Eukaryota; kingdom Viridiplantae; phylum Streptophyta; class Magnoliopsida; order Fabales; family Fabaceae; genus Gastrolobium; species Gastrolobium villosum. Next base: position 140,311 of record JAVKPL010000259.1, read on the forward strand.
GTCGTGCAATATATGATCTGTTGTGGATCTCTTGTTGTCCTTGAACTACTCTGTCAATCATTCATCTGTCTCATAGGTTGTGTGCGATTTTTGTCTTTTGTGGTCAATTCCATGCAAGGTTTATGCTTTTTGTCAACGAAAGAACTATTGATCTCGTGCTTTTTTGAATTGAATGTTTGCCCAGTTCTGTGTTTGTAGTCTTAAAATAATACCGTAAGTAGTAGGCATAATCGATGTTTGTCATGGATAAAAACCTTTCGTAATTTACAGTTATTTTTAAAACAGGGACATTTTCGTAATTGCCACTTATTTCCCCATCATATTTTACCTCAAACCAAACATAGAATTTATAAATCTTACCTAATTTGCCTAGTTAAATTTTTTCCAACCAAACAATTTTTTTTACATTTTCCTACCAAACTCACTTTCCTATCAATTACATTTCCCCAGTATTCAAAAAATTTCTCCTCAACCAAACGTCTCCTAGATGAATCCGCATAACTCATTAACAAAATTGAAAAAAATAAAATAAAGTGGGGTGGAGGAGCATTCGGTAGAACTAAACATCCCCGCAGGAATAAAACTTTGGAGACATACCAAGTGTGAAAAATACACATAATAACGATTATCTTCAATACTATCTTTAGGAGGGGTTTAAAGCCTTAATCCTGAACTTGCTTCGAATCGGACTAATCACGAAACGATGAACCAATTGAAATATTTCCAAAAAAAAATACACATAATAACACCCAAATGATCAAATAGCCGAAAGGTGCATCTAAGAAGGGCCTAAATGTAATTTTATTTATTTATTTTGATAAACAACTGAACCAATTTTGCTATTGGTTACAACAAACAAATACATTATTGAGATTTGAGACTTGTTGCCTTGATAAATGTCAACATCAGTAGCACGACATCTAGCTAATTGGGCCTTTGAAGAACTCAGTTGCTGCAAAATTGATGCTAATTCCTCTAGCTGCAACTTATCTCGCTTTGGGCTTTGTTCTATTGTCTACTTGCAAGTGAATGTTACATTTAATGAAGATGAACTTGATTCGCATCGGCCCTTAAACTTTGAAGGTGAGTTTTAAATTTCAAATAACAATTCAGGCCCGCAGTTCCTGACTGCCCTATCCCAGATTCAAAGCAACAAATATATTTGCGCCCAAAATAGATCTCCATAAAAAATATAAAAGAAATAAGGGGAATATACCTTTCATGTTGCATGAGATAATTTCTCATGCATACACAAAAAAATGAATAATTTTTTTTTTCTTTCTCTCTCTTTTTTCTTAAAGAATTCAACTTATTTTTTTTTACATGTTATATGAGACAAAATGAGAAACATTTCCCAAGAAACAAATGAAGAAGTAAAGAATATCAGAAAAAAAGAATTGATGATCGGGTCATTGGAACTGAACAGGTGGGTATGAGAGCAAGTTCGATCCTCCCTAATACCATTTTTTAGGAAAATTTAAATTCTTATCTTAAATTCGCCTCGAATAGGATGGCCTCATAAAAAATACATGTGATTTATAAATTAAAAAAAAAATACAGAATACTAATGAATTGGACAAAAAAATTAAAAGACTCATTTTTATTAGTACAAAATCGGAAGGAATAAGAAAGGATTTGTTGTTTGTCATTTTAAATAACATAAGTTATGTCATTTTAGGTGAGAGATATCCACAGAAAACACCGAAAATGGAAATCATGAGAGAAAAAAGTGGGTGATTTTTTTAATTTAAAATTTAAATAAAAAATTTTATTTTGTGTCTCTCTTAAAATTCTTAAAATGACAAACACTTTTTCCAAAAATAAAACGACAATTTTTTTGAAAAAACCACAACATGTCCACCGTTCAGCCCCACCGACCTCGGTGCGTGCCGTCCGTATCAATGAACTCTAGAAAAATTTAAAGGCCATCGCACACCGATTGTGGCTAAATGACATGATTATCATTAGGTTTCTTCATTCTGAAATGATATAAATATCAAGAATCTGGGCTACTTTAGGGACCGAAAGGGACAGCGTTAGTTATTATTATTCATCCGGAAATTCTTTATGTAATTTCTTCCTTTTGGATTGCAAGGAATTATACCATTACAGCCTTACAGAATATAGTTGCAACCGCACCCAAGGACTCGAAAATCCTTGCAAAGGTGCTAAACCCTCGGCCCAGATGAGGTGTCATTTAAAAAAGTGACTTCAAAGGAGTACAACGTAACGACAAATACATAATCGTGATAAATATTCAGTCAACCAACCATTTACTTCCAAATATCGCCTTGTGATATAATAAATTAACAGTAGAAGCAAACAACATAAAAGTTTCCTGATTTATGCCTACAGGCCTACAGCTATGGACCAACCAAATCATGCAAGGAGCAGAATTCACATTTCACAACTAGTTCAAAACTGCAGATGCCCAAGAAGCGAAAGATCTAGGTGTAGTCTTCAAATGCGCCATTGTCACTATAACCTATGACACCCATACACAAAACACCTTAATTCACCAAATCCAGTGGTCCATGGTAAGCGTACTATTGTAACTCGTGCAATTACTCTGGGAAGGAAGGAAGGAAGGCATCATCTATAATCCAAAACTACCCATTTGCGCATTGCCTGCTGTTGCACTGTTCATTAGGAACATACTATATCTTAATACTAATCCACCCCTCCCCAGTGCATTGCAACTTCACATTGTAAAAAGACCATATTAATATGTACAACCAGAACTTCTGGCCCCTCAAAAATGTAGTTCTTCCACCCAAAATATCAAGTGTTCCTCCCAATATCTTTGCCAGAGAACTCTCCAGCACCAAAGGATGCCGCTGCAGCAGTGACATCCAGACCGCCACCGATAGAGGTGATGAGTGCGGATAAGCCTCCGCCAGGGGTGCCCCCAGCAGCCATCCCCAACCCGAGAAAATCAAGGGTTGTCTGCTTTGGACCAAAGATGGAGGGAGTCCCCATCATTAACTCCTTTAGTCCGGAGCCGCCATCACAGGGAAGCCCAAGTCCAAGCCCTGCAGCAACTGAGGCACCCTCTGGTTCCACTGGCCGTTGACCCCATTGCAAACTATCTTGCTGACCTGGTGAGGATGAAGCAGCAGATGACACTATGCCTAACCCACGAAGCAATGAAGCATTTGTTGCAGCTGCACCCATTTGAGCAGCTTTCTGCAGCAATGCAGTGGCGGACATGGCCGGCTGTGGTGGTGGAGCATACTGACGGCGCTCCTGTCCTCCCGTTCCAAAAATGGATGACCCTTGATTAGTGGCGAGGCACAGAGAAATGGGCTCGGAAGATGAAAGCCCTGGCCCTGTGAGATCTGCTGGACGATCTGGATGTCCCATGGCCCTAATTAGGTCAGTGAATGCTGGTGTTTGAGATTGGAGGCTTCCTGATGGAGTTGATGAAGCAAACAAGCTTGCAAATACACTGCTGCTAGTACCACCATTGCTATTGCTTGTTGAGCTGGTGCTGCTGCTACAGCTCCCATTCATAGCCGCAGTATTGGCCTGCGGTTCCTCTATGATTTTTGGGGAATTTTCTGGCAACTCTGAAAGATTACAAGGGAAAAAGTAGTAGTGATATTAATAATAATAAAAATAAGAATGATGTATTATTATTGATAATTAGGGAGAAGGAGTGAAGAGCAAAAGCGGCCACTTAAGATGCATAGACATGCAAAGTTTGGCCCTTTTCTTTAATGTTAAAAGTTCAGAAGAAAAGAACAAATAATAGTTTCCTTTCTCAAATCCACTTCCCCTCAAAAAAACAAAGCTTTTTCTTTCTCTTTCTAGCTTTTGAATCTTTTTTAGTTTCTTTGTCCACAATTGCATAGTTTAGATCCCACAGTTCCGAAGAACACCTTTTAAGAGGTTTATTTTTTGTGACTTAATTAGCTTTCCGAATCTCATATCGCTTACTGTGATGTTATGAATAATACATAACACAGATGAAAACAAAGAACGATACCAGACAAAAACTACTAAACTCCAAGATTACAGATAGAGAAACAACACCAACAAAAACAACAAAGGTTTTGTTGTGTCTAGTTTTAACCATATCACACGCGACAAAAGAAACGACCAAAAAGATTTCAACGTTTTCCAGATTCGGGTAATATCTACCTTGATTTTGCGTCTGCAAAGCAGATGGTACAACACTGTTTGACTGAGAAGTAGCAACCGGCGGGGCAGGATGAGGAGGTGGTAGCGACGGTGGCGGCGGAGCAGACGGAGGAGATGAATCACCGGTTACAACTTTCGAATCTGACTCTGAACTAGCCTTTGGAGGAGTCTGAGTCTGAGATCTTGCACTTTCCTCTGCTAACGCATCACAAAAAGCCCTATGCGTGATGAAGCTATCCCTCCTTCAAGAAAAATAAAAAGAAAAATAAAAAACACAACCAAAACAAAAACTTTCACAAACCCCAAATCTCCAACAATTGCTATAGAAACGATGTTAGTTTCATAAAGGGGAATAAAGCCTGTAAATAAAAACCTTGAAAACAGAGTCCCACAATCGCATTTATACTCTCTGGTACCGCAAATCTTAGAGTGAGCTTTCCAATCAGATTGAACAGCATATTTCTTGGAGCACTTGTCACATTTCCACTTCTTCTCGCCGTGTTTTCTGCAGAAGTGCTTCTTTATCCCGGTGAGATCACCTAAAGCTCTTGAAGGATCATGATGAACACAGGTTGGCTCGGGACAAACGTACACCCTTTTCCTCACCTCTTTGCTTGACCTCTGCCTAAGCTTCCATGGCAGATTGTGACCCCGTCGATGAAGCTGAAGATTCTGATCCCTCTGAAACCCTTTGTTGCAAATTTCACACACGAATCGGTTCGTGGCCATAAGGGTCTTCGGAGACAGAGCAATCACCTCTGCATCTGGATCTGAATAAACCCCCCAAAAAAATAAAATAAAAATATTTAAGAAACCACAAGATAAATATGGATGATGAATTTCTTCATACCTGGCATTCCTGGAAGGTTTCGTTTTTTCTTTGTAGCGGATTTTGGAGGTACTGTCTGATTGCCAGAGGAAGATACGCTAGCTTCCCCTGAAGCTGTGGAAACATTGTCCAAATCAACCGGCATGGGAACCTTAAACTTCTCTATAATTTCTTCCAAATAAGAGAGGGGAGATTTTAGGGCATTTACCCTCACACTTTCAAAGCAACTTTCTGGGGATAAAGTTTTAATCTTTGCTCCTTTTCTTTTTTGGGGTTTCCTAGGGTTTCTACTCTAATCTTCTTCTCAAGTTCTCACACTCTTCCCTCTCTATATCTACCGGTCAACCTGCAACTTTTTTATTTTTTATTTTTACCTCCTTTTTCTCATTTACCCACCACCTACCATCTCTGATGATGGGGTCTCTGACCAAAATTCACGTTAACCAAAGAACTCAAATGATTAAACCCAATAGGACAGTACCTTAAACAACTGCAGGAAAAACCCTTGCCAGCAAGTGAACTTTGTGATCCGTCGTTAAATAATGAAAAAAAATGACACTTTTAATTTTTCGGAAAAATCTAGACCCAAAGATTTCGTGGGAACGAGTGTCCTAAGGTGACGGCGCCCCAGTGAGAAAGAAAAGGTAGAAGCTGCTCAATCTCCCTTCTCTTGTTTTCCAAAGTTGTAACTTTAATTTATCAGAAAATGAGGTGATAAAATGGGAAAGTCGCGGTGCAATTAAAATTAGTACGTGTTAAGTTCGATTAATTAGTAGGAGTGAGAAGGTTTGTGTAAAGGTGATGTAAGACTTGTTTTTTGGGCTGGGTCGTGGAAATTAGTACAATAAAAGGGTCGTAGAGAGAGAGAGAGAGGGAGGGTGTCTCGGGTGAATGAAACTTTCCGTGTCCAAGTTCGTATCCTCCACTTGTTGAGACAAATGGCTCAATTTGCAATCGGAATACAGCACACTGTTGGACGAGTGTTTACTCCAATATCTGTCGTTTTGTTTTTGGTTTTTTTTATTTATTAAATCTTAATCTTTTATGAGAGGTAATTATGTTTCGAACCAATTTAAAATTAAGTTTTTAAATCTTTTTAAAGATTATATTAGTAAAATTAAACACATTCTCTCGCCCTATCAGTTCAATTATCATGTGTCAAGTGAGTTATCATCGTATTTAGTGTAAAATCATTTTAAGAGATTTTATACAAAAAAAAAAAAAAAAAATCATTTTAAGAGATTGGATAAAGATATTTTAAGGGAAAAATATTTATCAAAACGACATAAGATGTATCCTTTCATTCATACAAAGAGATTAGACTCACACTTTTATATTTTTTTGTCCACTTTCTCTTCTCTTTTATCCAATGTTGTTAAAATTGAGATCTTAAGTAAAATCGGATGGGGATTAAAAAATCATAAAACATAAAATCATAATTTAAAAAAATTGTAACAGCATTTGGAAAATTAGTAAAATCATTTTGATGAAAAAAATCGTAGTAATAAATTGAGATTTTAACAATAATGCTTTTATCTATCTCTTTCTCTCACTTTACATCCTTTAAAATGATAGACGTTTTTTTTCTATTTCTAATGTTTCATTATTTTCTAACATTTGGTAATTTCTGTCGTTTTGTGATTCGTTTGAATACGAACTGTGTAGAAGCCAACAGCGACAGGCCATTCAGAGGTTTGTAGGAAAAACCTAAAAAATAAGGATTTTTTAGCTGGTGTTGGTAACAATACTGATTAAAAATTAAATGATTTATTTTTTATTTTAATTTTGTAATAAGTGTACTTAGAAAATCAAAAACCAATTTCGAAAGAAACACAAAGTCAAAGAACTTTTGTCGATATATAATAGAACAAAAACTTTTCAGCGTTTTGGACCAGCCTGCAATGGATTTGCACACCACACCACAAGTTAGAATTTGGAATTTGTTCCATGGTTTTTCTGTCACCTTATTCTTCTTCACGCTTAACTCTAGCTCTATATCTCTCTCTTGGCTAGGTGGTAGAGCAA
>JAVKPL010000260.1:0-14613 GCA_032173675.1 Gastrolobium villosum
TTTTTTTCCCTGTTCTTCTACTGGTTCAGTTTCATGCTAATATTGTAAGTTCTGCTTTCACATCTAGCTAAAAGACCACTAAAATTCATTTGTAACTTTCCAGGGAAAGTATGTTACTAGTAGAAATTTAAGGGATAGGCTATCTTTAAGAGTGAATTAAAATGTAGCTATGAAAGTTGAAGATGGTGAAACAGCAGATACATTCATTGTCAGTGGGCGTGGAACTCTGCATATCACCATACTCATAGAAAATATGTAAGTATGAATATTCTCTTTCTCATTGACCATTCTTCAAGTTCTTTGAATAATGTTTCATCTGCAGGCGAAGAGAAGGATATGAATTCATGGTTGGGCCTCCCAAAGTTATCAACAAGGTGAATGACAAATTGTTGGAACCTTTTGAGGTAACTTCTCAATCAAATTTTTATTTTATCTTAAGAGAACAAAATAATGGTGGTGATATCAGTACACTAACTAAAGAGACATTTGATAGATGTGGAAACCTAGTTATTTTCCTGTAGAACTTCCACGCTTTATTTGGAGGGAAAAAAAAAACTTGCTTAATTCTCATGATTAGTTGTTTTGCTTTTAACACTGTCTTGAATGAAGATCCATCTGAGACTATAAATCTTCCTATTCTAATCTATTGCGTGACTAAATGAATCAAAGCCCAATGGTCTCGTGTTATTAAAAGCATATGAAAACATAGAAATTTGTGGTGGCCTTTTACTTCACATTTTTTTTAATTACTTTCCTAAAAAATTAGCTTGTAATTAACTTTTGCTTGGATAGTCAACATTATTGGTTATACAAATAAATTAAGATGATGTTATATAAGAAGTCCCTATTCATCTTTTCCCATACATTGTGGCTTGAACTTAGATGGTAGATATTTTACAAATAAAATATGGATTTGTTTTTTGTTTTTGTTTCTACTAAATATTGGAACTGTTAGTCAAAGCTTTGTGCTGTTTGAAAGTTACTTTTAAAATTACAGCTACCTAAACTGTTCAAGTTTCCTTCATCAGTTGTTAGATATGTTAATCAGTGGAATGGCTTAGGGTGCAACTGTGAGATGTGCTGAAGAGCACATGGGCAGCTGTTTTGAGCTTCTTCACAAAGAGAGGGCTAATGTTTGATATGCAAGGAGCTGGGTGCGTAATAAATTGCTTTCTTTTCAATTTTAATTGTGATATACCATTATTGCAACAGAGCATTGATAGGTTTTTGTATTTGTGTGACATAGGTTTTTAGGATCCATTGTTTGTAATTCATGTGCTTGTATTTATAGAAATCTAATCTATTGATTTTATATATCATTATATCAATGAAATCTAATCTATTATTATAGCATTTGGTCTGATAATTTCTACCTTTATTTCTATCTCATGGAGGGGAACCATACTCAAATATAGGAGTCCCAACTAAACGTGGCCTTCTTGGAATCTGGAATGCAATTTTAACTGCTTCCCAGAGGACAGCTATTCTCAACACTGTTTTTATAACCTACGGGCCTTGGGCTAGTAGGTTAATTAGTATTACTGAGATATCTAGGATCACTGGTAATGTCTGCCTTGCTATTCACAGTGCAAATTTAAAATAATATTATACTAATGAGGACCTAGCTTTGATATCCAACACATATGATTATTGATAACTAGTTTATTTTTCCAGAATGCCAATGCCAATGTTTCCTTCATTCATTAATGATACAGTAATGGTGTAACAGGTTGCTTTTGAGGAAGGAGCAAGCACTTGCTTATGCAATCGCTCACATTCACAGGAGAGAGGACAAATGTTTATTGCTAGTGAAGAAGTGAAGTTTACAAAGGTCAAATTGTCGGCATCCCGTCGGCGACCTGGGGACTTGGCGCTGGAATATTTTGCAAGAAAAAAGCTACAAACATACATTCCAACAAAGAACAAACAGGTGAGAAACATCTCCACTGCAATTACAATGTTATCTTGTATAAAATCACTTCCCCATTAAATCCCAACTAGCAAAAGTGGTGTGAGGGCAATTCTTATATGCAGCGTTATTGTTAAATATTTGCAAAGAAACTGTTTTGCGTATTCGAATATGTGATCTTTCAGTAACAAAAGAGTAGCATTACCATCACTCATGGCTCACCCTCTTACAGTGTTATCTTATATGAAATACACAAATTCAAGTATGGTGCTTTGGTGCAATTTCTAGTTCCTTAATGTTAAGCTGACTTCAAATAACTTACACTTTGAATTAATTTTAATTTTTATATTTTATTTTTATACAATTGGAGGAATAATGCCACTTCAGTAATCATTGGTTTATCTAAAGCTATTTTGCTTGCTACTATTCTAAAGCTGCTTTTAGAAAAGACCCTACCAAAAATTCTGATGTGACTATGGGAGCAACAAAGCCTCAAAGAATGTGTTTGTTTTTTTTTTTTCAATTCTTTTTTGCATTACTATTTCTTTCTTTTATAATTCTTGCAAATTATTATTTTATCATCTTTAAGTCTAAGACACTTGTACTTGGTAATGCGTTTAAACTTTAAAGGTCACCAATACATAATTACTGTTATAGGATTATACAAAACTATTGAATGAGCTTTTCAGACAAAGATTAGTTATGAATCCTAGGTTGACAACATTATATAAGCCTGAAACGTGGTTTTATGTTTTACAAGTCCATTATTTATTAACAATGTGCAACTTCACATTCAGTTCTCTATAACAGTAGTAAGCTAATAATTGAGAAATTTTGTATTTACCTTCCTCCCTTATGCAGTGATTCTCGATACACCGTTGGATTATAGTCTGGATGACTGCATTGAATACATCCAAGAAGATGAACTAGTAGAGGTCACCCCCCAAAGTATCCGAATGTGCAAGAATCCAAAAGTCACAAACAAAAAAAGGTAGACTTCCACTGTGAAGCAGTAACTTGCAGATGTTTTTTGAGGTATCACTGCTGAAACTGCATAACTCATTAATGCTGTTGCTGCCAAAGTGATGAAGAGGAAAATCGCCAACTTTTGATGTAATGTTGCATATACTATTCCAAAACTGCAGAATAATATAGGAGTTGGCTTAGAGCCGTATTCATTATAGCTGTTGCTCACAGTTGATTTACAGAGCCAAAGTTGCACTGAATTTTGTTCACTTGTTTTGTTAAGTTACTATACATTAGCATTAAGGGACATCAAAACATGAATTGTTCATGATAAGGTGATTGGTTGGTGAATAGCAATACTACACGAATGCCTTGGGTTAAATTTCCAGGGAGATTTATAATGCAGTCTTTGATTTTTAATTACCTTATCAACCTTCATGTATTATTATGCTGTCCCCACAGAATTGTTAACAGTTTTTTTTTTTTTTTTCCTTTCCAATTACGGGTTTTAAAAATGGGATAGGTTATATTTAAAAACTTTTAAAAATTAGTGCCACATTATCTCCAGAGAAAAAAATAAAAAAAATTCAAAAAATTTATAAACGGTGCCACAATTAGTGCCACACTTTGGCTTTGGAATGTTGGCTGATATCATCTGCTATAGAACTGAGAACTGGTTACTTACACATGTATCATTTTGAACAATTAAAAGACCCAACTAGCAAAAGAGAGTTTACACATCTGGTTGAATTTTCTGTCAGATGAGGTTGGCGGTCTTTTCTTGACCTTGCAAGGAGGTGTGCTTTCGCTTATTCTATTTTTTATTTTTTTATCCAAAAAACTGAAGAACAGTGTTTTAGGAAATATATCATGTAAAACTATTATCTTTTGCAATTAAATCCATGAATGATTATTGGCTTACAAACTTTCCTCATTTTGAATGTAATGGAAGTTTTGGGTTATGCTGGATAAACAAACTTGCTTTCGTGAAATTTTGGATATAAAATTTATTGACGTGCACATTATTTATATTCCTATATTTAAGAAATAAGCTGGTAGTTATAACGGTTAGTGAAGTTCCAATTGTTCTCCATTGTTTTTCTTAACCAACGCTAATCTAACGTGAAAGAACTTGATTGGAGATATGAGTTGGGTTGGGCGAGGCAGGGCCTAATCTTGTTCGGTAAAATAGTAGCTTAGCCTGTAAACCTTATTGGGCTATTTACACTGATTCAAGAACACTGATTCATTATTTATATTCCTACCTCTTTTAAGTTATATATATATATATATATATATATATATATATATATATATATATATATATATATATGCTATCACATATATGATTGAAAATGCTTTATTTAACCTTCTTGAATGTTGGTTATTTATTTTAGAGAAAGCTACATCTACAATTGACATCATTTGACACTTTATTTAAGTTACGATGTGGCACTTGATGAAGTGCAGGATCACACTTTAACATGTTACATATACATGGCTGTTGTCAAGAATAATTAATTCCGGATACCAACTTTTTCCATGCTTATTTTAATTATTTATCTTTAATATTGTTAGATCATAATATAAACCAACTGAAGAAAAGAGAGAAAGGGCAAAGATTAATTGAGATTGTAATCTAATTATAATAAAGAAAAATAAATAAAGTATGAAAACAAGGGGAAGGATATTGTAACAACCAAGTTATGTTACTACCAATCAATCTTACCGTTAGATCGATTATGTTGATCTAATGGTTATATTTATTTTGTTGAGATATATAAAACCATTAAAAAGCCCTCACCCACTAGCTTAAGCTTTTGGGTTGAATTGGTTCTTTACATGGTATCAGAGCCTCGCCGTCCCCCACTTTCTCTTGTGGACTCTCTTAGCACAGGTAGGTTGAGCCTGTTGCATCATCCACTCTTCAAGCCCAATGGGCTCTTGTGTGAGGGGGCGTGTTGAGATATATAGTCCCACATTGGTTGTATGTGTAACTAATGTGGAGTTTATAAGGCCTTGGGCACTCCCACCCTTTGAGCTAGCTTTTGGGGTGGTGTATCCCAAGGTTCTTGGTTGTATGTGCAACTAATGTGGTCTTTATAAGGACTTGGGCACTCCCACCCTTTGAGCTAGCTTTTGGGGTGGTGTATCCCAAGGTTCTTTACATATCAGAGCTTCGCCGTCCCCCACTTCTCTCGTGGACTCTCTAGCACAGGTAGGTTGGGCCTGTTGCATCATCCACTCTTCAAGCCCAATGGGCTCTCGTGTGAGGGGGCGTGTTGAGATATATAGTCCCACATTGGTTGTATGTGCAACTAATGTGGTCTTTATAAGACCTTGGGCACTCCCACCCTTAGAGCTAGCTTTTGGGGTGGTGTATCCCAAGGTTCTTTACATGGTATCAGAGCCTCGTGTCCCGGGTTCGAACCTCGCCGCCCCCACTTTATTTCTAGTGGAATTTCTTTCTTCGCACAGGTAGGTGGGCCTGTGCATTGTCCACCCTTCAAGCCCAGTGGGCTCTCGTGTGAGGGGGCGTGTTGAGATATATAAAACCATTAAAAAGCCCTCACCCACTAGCTTAAGCTTTTGGGTTGAATTGGTTCTTTACAATTTTTCATCTTTGTATGGTCATGATTTTTCAAATTTAATACTTTATACTTATTTCTATCTTTATATGGTTATAATTCTCCATATTTAATGCTTTCACATTAAATATGGGGAATCATAACCGTATGCAAAAATGGAAATAAATATAACCGTTGGATCAATATAATCGATCTAACGGTGAGATTGATTGGTAATAACATGGTAGTAACATAATTTGGTTGTTACAATATTCTTCCCCTGAAAACAAATAGGCATAATATCCTATATCTATTAATTTAATTTGCTTTTAACCAACAAATTAAAATATAAAATAGTTTGTTTTGCTGAGCTACTATCCACAATCCATGAGTGTTATTACTAGGTCAGCACTAAAATGGGCCAAGTTACTACCCGCAACACTACCGTACAGTTGAGTTTGGTCAAGTAAAGAAATTACACATTGAAAAGGAAGGTCCTAACTTTTGAGGAATTTTCAGCACCAATAAATACAAGTTGGACTATATCAAATCTTGGTATGCGAATAGGAAGTTTCCATAATATACACAATTTTATCAACGCATATTTGCTGAGGTTGTTGAATATAGACTAAAATATTTTATAGGTGATATAGGCCGCATGAATATCTGCTATACTTTGTTTATGTCATTCTCGTCTTTGTTATCTGTTGGGATGTGTGAGAGACATTAAACTACACGTGTACATCATGTAGTAACTCTCGGTGAAAGTAGTAAAAGTCAGTGAGATTATCATATATGTAATAACAACTGTCTTGTTACCCTAGCAATATAGATTAACTAGGACACCCAATGGGTGCATAGTGTATCTCATTCTCATTATCACACACCTACTGTAACTGCATCCCACTCCTTTCCTACACAATTTGGCAATGTAGATTAGGACACCCAATTTCACAGGTTGTTAAGCCTCTTTTCGAACTCAGTATTCTACTATTCAGGCGGTATTCAATAATAAAACTGTTGCAGATTTTGTTCCGCACGTTGTTTAGGTAAAGCTCATTGCTTACTTTCTTCTGTCTCATCTACTACATATTCTGAATCCGTACATCTCATTTTTAGTGATTTTTGGGGCACTGTATCCATCGTTTCTTCTTCTGGTTACTCCTACTATACTATGTTCGTTGATACTCGCACACCATACACTTAGCTTTATTTTACCAAGAAAATAAAGGCTATCCAGACTGATTGAGAAGTTTATGTCATTTTCCAAGGCCCTAGCTGACTTTGGTATTGTTCCCTGCCTAATTATCCTTTAAACTAATCACCAAAATGGCACTATAGAAAGTAAGCATAGGCATATTGTTGAGGTGGGTTTAACACTTCTACCACATGCATCCTTACCATTTACCTTCTAGGATCATGCATTCCTCACTTCTGTTTACTTAATCAATCGTTTGGCTATTGCATCCATTCAAAGATAATGATGTTCCCTTTATTCATTTGTTCAACAAACCCCAAATTATAGTTTATTGAAGGTATTTGGTTGTGTCTGTCTCCTGCTCTTGCATCCTAATAATCTTCATAAACCGGATTTTAGATCCACTAAGTGCACCTTCCTAGGCTACTTGGCAGATCGTAAAGGGGAAAAATCTCTCTCGTCTAATGGATGGCTCTATATTTCAAAGGATGTGCTCTCTAATGAGTTGAATTTTTCATACTCAGCATCAACCACACCCATCTCCTTCATCTCCATCCATCCTTGCTTCACCTCCTCTTATTTCCACATTTTCCCTTTCCTCTCCACCTCCCAATTCTAGCAGTCCTTCTATTTTACTCCCTTTGGCCCTTCTGCTCACGTCGTTCCTCCATTTCTTGCACTTCCTTATTGTGCTACCATTTCTTCTTCCCCTCTCTTGCCTATCTCATCTTCTCAGTGGTGGAACAAGAGAGGGGCTAGGATGGGCAATCGACCCCGATGTTCATACAAGCCTTTTTCTGTGAGCACAATTTCTATTTTTTTGTCATACATAAACTTGCAGTTCAATTTCCCTTTCCCCTCGACCTCATACAAGACTTTAGTGGTGAGCATCATCTTTATGTTTTTGTTCATTGTAATTTACAAGGAAGAATACATGTTGCAAATGGGTGTTTCGCATTAAAGAGAACCACAATGGTATAGTTAATAAGTACCAAGGCCCACTTAATAGCCAAAGGATTTCCCCGGCAAACTAGATTTGGTCACATTGAGATATTCTTCCCAGTTGCTGAGCATATACTCACATTATACTCATGGTTGTATAGCAACTTGATGTGTATAGTGCCTTCCATAATGGCTTACTTGAAAAGGAAGTTTACATGGATCAACCTTCAGATTTAAAGCCTTAGAAAAGTCCTTTATGTGCAAGCTACATAAACTATTTATAGCAATGCCTACATGGATGATCCCCACTTATAAAGGTCTATTGTTGGGATCCTTTGTTATCTGAAAGCTACCATACTCATGGCCTTTTAAGCCTGCTCAACCATATCAATCCCTCTCTCTTCAAGCATTCAATGATGTTGGCTAGGCATTTGACCTGGATGACTAATGTTCTACATCTGGTTCTTCTGTGCTTTTGCCTTTTGGGAATTTGGTCTCTTGATGGTTGAAGAAACATCCCTTGGTAGCTCGTTGTAGCAAAGATTATGAGTATAGAAGTCTAGTGTAACACCCCATTACCGGACTAGTGTGCTATCATCAATTATGATATTAAGCGCAATTACAATCACAATAGTTATTTGAAATTACAGAATTTTTTTTCTTTTTTAAAACAGTTGCATTCTTAAAACAACTGTATTAAATATTTTACAAACTGTGATCGTAACTTAAAACTTATTGCAGAAATATAAATACTATAGCTTAATATCATACAACTTGAATCTAAAGTTGCCAAGTGGTTCCCATAAACAAACAAAGCTTCAATACAGACTTTTACATTTTTCAGACTTGAGGTACCCTCAGTTTTTCTAAAACTGTAGATGGACTACATATCCATAAATTACCATCTTCTAGTATGTTAAAATAGACTCTTATAGGTTTTCAATGAGGTATCACACGCCTCAATTGGAGTTATATAACTCTAGATACGCTTGCCGTAACTTAACTCCTCAAAGTTGTTTATAGTGGAAATACAAAAATTTCGAGGACAGTTCATAAATCCCAAAACATAGGCATATTTTCGTGCCTAAAAATTCTCCAACAACTGTGTAAATAAACTAGACATCTAGGGCTTCAGTTTGACATAAGGTACGCCTTATTTCGAAGACAAACGAAGGAGATACGCTCGTCGCAAGTACGAAGTACAAAACTGCCCACACTGCAGTACTGGGTTCACCAAGTTCCCTCACGCTTTTGGTCACTATGGGAGTTCTACTAATCCAGTTGCTTTCAAATTTTTATACAACATTGTAGACATCTAGAGCTTCAATTTGATGTATCGTAAGCCTAAATTGGGTGAACAATGAGGGAGACATTAAAACTTCAAGTTGCAAATCCAAGAGCAATGTCATATTACCAGTTTTGCGCAATCTTCACTCATTTCGACACACAAGACGTTATACAACTCCAAATGACACCAATTTTAGGAAATATAAAGGACAACCTAAGCTTTAAAATGAGGTATGACACGTCTGAATTAGTCAAACATAGAGGGAGATATGGTCTCCTAAGTTTAGGGTAAAAATCTCACTATTTTCTGGAAATTTTGACAGGATATGTTTGTTTCTATAACTAATCCCTTTCATTCATTTGTACCTAATTGACATTGGAATGGAGTCCAAAGGCCGAACAAACCATGTTGCACTTACATCCTCAACATAATCCATAATATGAAGGTTACTTAATCCTCAAGTCATTGACCACAAATGATTTGTATTACAATTTGCATACATTTAATACTTATAACTTACACTACCATTTCATACACAATTTTCATTTCATGCATCAAATCTTACCATAAAAGACCAACCTTTTCAAATAGGCCTAAGCCCTTCCATCATATCCATACATCAATAATTACAAATTCGTGATTCTCAAGTGGCATAATTATAGGTACATTTACATCAACTAACCCAATAGAACTATTACATAATCATTTCTACCAAATTTAAAATATTACAATCCATAATCAAATGACTTTGAAACAAAAGTATGAACAACCCTAGTTATATTAAAGGCAACATCATGCAAGATAAATGCTCATACCCTAAGTCAATGATACAAAATGAATACTACTATGTGCATAAATCTAAATATCTCCAAAATGCCAATGAATATTATGCACTCCATATGTCCCATCCAATGCCCTAAACGGTCTTCTTGCCTGAGGCTCCTCCCGCACAATCAGTTATACTTGAAATGTGGATCTCCAAAACATGAGGTGAGATTTGACAATCTCAGTAAACCAAGAGTCTTGGAGGGCCACTCTACCTAATTCCTCACTCAATGTGCATATATAATAATTAAAACAATGATATTTCATTCAATTATTCATCCAAGGAAATCTAATGGCATCTAAGCATCCAAGGAAATCTAATGGCATCTAAGCCTTCACATGGCAATTAAGCCTTTTGAATGGTATTAAGCTTATCCAACTCCATATAGGCCTTTCCAATGGCATATAAGCCTATAGTACAATATACATTCCAACAATTCATCTTAATGCATGATCATACCATTGCTATCACTATCATACAACACATCATCCAACCATTCCTCCTAATGGAGTATGGTGGATCACATAAGGGGATTAATCCCAAGACCATAAGTTTACCTCAATATAGGTTCCTCCAAGCCTAGGTCACTTGCACCACAAGAAAGTCAACAACCTTTACTTTTTCAAAAAATGCCTACATACAAAGTAGCCATTCCAACATTTACAATTTGGATCACAATGACTCAAACAACTATCAATTATAAACACAGAACAAAGTAAGCTATTACTTAGCAAATTTCTTTAGGTCAAGGACTAGAGACTATCCAATGAGGCTTCTAAAGCTTAATCCTCCACAATGGAATCCAAGAGTGGCATCCTACAATATCATACCACACATGATCATTAATAACTTGTTCTACAAGTCACCAACAATATTAGAAAATGACACCTAACATACCCCCTTAAATCTCGGCCATATATTGTCCATTTTGACCTCTTAATTCAAACAATCATTTCTATAACTTCATTGGTATCCCACAACACCATGATACACCCCCTTTACCTCACAACAAATTAAACAACATTTTCTCCAAAAACCTACACATAGCTGAGGCATACCACCACACAAGCCAAGGGAATTTTTATTGTATTATCATGTTTCTAATTCATTTAATTCACCATTTATTATTCCAACAACTCACCAGCAACTCCATCATTCAATTCCTTCAAAAGTTTACTAACTTTTCCATCATGAAAATTTGTCTAAGGGTCATCACATAATCACTTAAAATTTTATTAACTTTCCACAAATAAAACAACATTCTATAACACCTCAAATATTTAAATGTGTAGTTTAATGATATATTGAGAAACGAAAGTTGATGGATTAGTGAAAATCCAAGTATTATGGCCAAAAGGGGCAAAAAGGGCAAAATTGTAAATTGCCAACCGTGTGTTATGAGGCTTAAATATTGAGTTAGAGATTTCAAATGACAAAAGTAAGGTTGGAAATGGAATCAGGGCGAAAAATTGAGTAAATGGGCAAATTTGGGAAAAATTGATGAATAGTGATTTTTAGCGTTAAGATACTGTGATGTGAGTGTACCGATAGGTGTGAAATTTTTATCATTATTTTGGAGAAATAAAAATATGTCATGGATTGGAAAAATATTTAGATTAAGGAACTGCGATCGGAATTTTTATCGGAGTTAAAGTTAGATCGCGTGTGGGACCCGTGTGACCGAAGTCACTTGGCCCCACCTCCTTTTCTTTCCTTCTTTCTCTCTTTTCCTCTCATCTCTCGCGCGCTCACACAGTGAGGGAAAAAGGGCCATTTTCACCATTTCTCCATTTTCTTCCCATTTCATCATTTCTCCACCGAATCGCTTGATTTTGGTGTTGAAATCTATCGTAAACAACCTTCCAAAGCCATTGGTAGCACTTAGAAGCCTTGAATCCATCTCTTTGGCCGCGTTTTGAGCAAGAACAGATCCGACCCATTGGAGATTTTTGAGATTTCTTGGAGTTTTGAGTTTCAAATGGTTTAGTGAAGCCTTGGTGGTGATCATACAACTCATTGTAAGTGTATTTGTGGTCTTTTGATAGTTGATTTCTTAGATCTATGAATTTGTGTTCAAAGCTTTGATTTTAGATGTGTGATGATAGAGAGCCCAAATGCAAAAATGCTATTAGATGAAAAGGCCTTAGAATCATGTTTGTAAGCTAGAAATGCTATGTTAATTTTTGGTGAAAAATATAGGTTTGTAACTTAGGCAAAATTTGAGGAATTTTGATGAAAAATGAGTTTTTGTGTAATTGGGATTTAATGATTGTTGTAGGGTGCCTCACACGGTTGGAGTTGTGAAAAGTTGATTTGGAGCATACGTTTGGAACGGTGTTGCTCGTGTTAAGGTAAACTCTTGGAACTTGGGTTTGATCCCTAGTGTGCTCCACCACACCTAGTGGAAGGTAGTGGTTGGATGATGTGGTTATGACATGTTGTGATTGTGTGCTTGTATGCATATTGCTTGTATTTTGTGAAAATTGTTTGGTCACTGGCCAGTTGACGTGTGTTGGGTTTGGACATCCGCTGGATCATTTCGTGACGGAGTGCCAGTTGGACTGCCATGGGGTCGACTCTGGGAGCGACTCCAGGATGAGCCAAACGTGGACATCCGCCGGATAGGTCTCTTGAGGAGTTCCGGTTGGGCTGCCATGGAGTTTTCTCAACCATGGGAGAAGCTCTAGGATTGTCTCGGGAGTTATATGATGGAGCCCTCGAACGTGAATCCATGAGTGGATGTTCTTGGGTTGTCTCCAGTTGGATGGTGATATTGCTTTACTTGCACATTACTTTATGTCATATTTGTACATTTTAGTGAGCCATGGAGTGGAGAGAGCCTCTAGCTCCATTGGTTTACTGAGATATATCCGTATATCTCACCCCGTGTTTGGGGGACCACATTTCAGGTCACTATGAGCCGGGAGGAGCTTCGGGCAAGAAGCCCGTATAGTGGACGTTGGATTGGCATGCGGTGCATTGGATTGCATGGCTTTTTGGAGGAGTTTATGGAGTGCACATAGCATACCATTAGTATTTTGAGACTTAGGTCATGAACATATTGCATGATGTCATTTCCATGCTTTTGTTAGTGTTCATGGTCATATGCTAAGTCTTGTTATGTTTTATTATTCATGGCTTGGATAACTGTATATTTTGAGTGAGCATGGGACTTGTCCATTGCCACATGTATAGCCTTGAAGTCTTGATGTGTAATGTTGTAAAATGGTCCATATTTACATGTAAATGGCCATTATTTTGAGAATGATGTAATTGATGTTAAACTTAAGGAAAATGCATGATGGAAGGGCCTAGAGCCAACATTAGGACATGATTATGTGTTATGTGGAGTACCAAGGGGTTAGGTATGGATTACACACCCTTTTTGGGGCTCAAAACTGCTGTAATCTGTCATTTTGCTGCATAGTAATCGATTACCCAAGCATGGTAATCGATTACCATGCAACAGGGGACGAAAAATTAGCTACTGTCTGCACTGGTAATCGATTACTGGCCTTTGGTAATCGATTACCATGTGAGGTAATCGATTACCCCAAAGCTGGTAATCGATTACCAGAACAGAGGAATTGAAAAATTGGCTACTGCCTCATTTTTGACAGGTGGTAATCGATTACCACCCACTGGTAATCGATTACCACAGTGTAATTTTTGAAAATTCAGGTTTTTCTAGACTAAAAGAAAGGGGTATAACTTGATGGGTAGAACTCCAAATGATACGTGGTTTGAAACCACACGTAGACAATGTAAAGGACTACAATTTGGTAAAAGATGAGAGTAAGATGGTGAGTTAAATGAATTGAATAAAAAGAATGATTAGTGATGTTAGCAAGAATGTATGCTTCCGCAAATTGCTTTTACAATTATAGTGTTGTTTTAATTGATTACGGAAAAAGTGTTTATGTAAGAAAGGAATATGTTAAAAGAAAAATTTGCCCGTAATTTAATTAATCTAATCACTGTGATTGTAACTGCGCTTAATATATAATCAATGTTAACAATACCGTGTACAACGGGCTGTTACATTTTATGGTATCAGAGCAGTTTTGTTTAGGGAACTCTGATTGTTGTGTATGTTGTATCTTGTGTGCCATAGCTCTATCTGTGAACTATTTATGATTAATGTATATGTGATTCCTACAGTGTGGGTCTGATCAACTCATTCCTTTGTGTTACATGTACAGATATCATGAGTAGGGCACGAGGTCGCCGTGGGGCACGTGGTGCAGGTCCTTTGCCACCGGATCCGGTCACTGCAGCACTGAATGCTCTGCAGGCGGAAACGGCTGCAAACAGAATATGACAGAGAACCTGATGAAAGCAAATCAGGATATGATGCAGGCCTTTATGGCTGAGTTGAGGGCGGATAGAGGTCGTCCTAGGAGGGAAGATACACCTCCGCATACGGCTACGGTGACTCCCACACCGACGCCATCTGTCACTCCTCAACAGGGGGAGAGTGGGGCTAGTCACCACACTGGTGAGGCTAGTCATCATACTACTACTGACCCGAGTTATGTTCCTGATCCATCATCTGTTGCCCAATCTACTGGGGCTGCTGGTCAGGTGCTTGATAATGCTGACGATGAGCGTAGGCTCATATCTTTTAGGAAAGATAAGCCACCCGCATTTATGGGGTCACGGGACCCAAAGGAGGTCACTGCTTGGTTGAGGGGTATGGACAAGATTTTTCAAGTTATGAGATGCCAAGATCCGCAGAAGTTGTTATATTCTGTGTATATGCTGGAGGGTGATGCCCAGGAGTGGTGGGACAATGTGTCTCGCCCATTTATTATTCAGGGTGAGGTCCTTACTTGGACTATGTTCGAAGGTCTTTTTCATGAAGAATATTTTCCCCGTGATGTTCGGGAGGCAAAGCAAGGTGAATTTGATAATCTG